>CAJNDT010000557.1:2154248-2293812 GCA_905221615.1 Symbiodinium sp. CCMP2592 | reverse complement strand
AAAGAACAAACCCCTGAACCCCAAATAAACTTGAGCCCTAAACCCTGCCTACAACCTTAAGCCCCACAATCTAATTTTAAACCTCTCGAGTCTCTCTGTCGTGGCGGACGAAGAACGTTTTGATCATAGACTTGAACTCGGCGTTCTCTTTCTCAATCCTTGGGCATGTAGGATTGAATGTAGGGTCTTCCACAGTTTTTCGTAGAAGGAGTCTCTATAACCTATCCCTCCAAGGACCTCATAGTCAGGGCCCTAGACCCCTTAAGGACCCCATAATAAGGTCCCTGGAGGCATAGGGTAAGTTCATTGCTGCTACATACGTTCAGGCTTTAGGATGCTTCGGGTATTAGGTTTGTAACATGGTTTTAGGCTTACAAGCCCTCCAACGTAAGGTTCTCATTCTTTCCCTAAGGACACAAAGTACCTTAACAGGGTTTAAGTTTCAGGTGTCAGATTATAGGAATTCAGAGTATCCGGAGATAGGGGCCTTACTGTTCCGGGCCATTTGGTCCCTAACGTTTAGAATAGGGTTATGGGGTATGCTCAACTGAAGTTATGTAACGCCTGCAAAGCAGATAAGAACCGACCCTAAACCCTAAATAAGGCTTCGGGGTGTGCGGCTTGTATCGATGCAATCAAACCCTAAGGCTCTAAGGACTTATATATTAACTTTAGGCCCAAAGACCATACTACAAAAGGCTATTGGGCTATTTTGAGCCTTAGGGAAAGCGTTTGGGATAGGACTTCGGGCGTCCAGACGTCTCCATAAAAGCCTGAAGATTCGGGTCGACGGGTTTGACGGTGCACTAAATGGGAGTTTCCAAAAATTCAGGGGTACCTTATTTTGGGATCCTGATTATTTTGTGCATCCTACTATTTAGGGTACTGGATTAGGGTCCCCTATTTTCGGAAACCCCAAATCCTAAACCCCTCCTTCAACCCGTGAGCGCACCCCTTGGCTTCGTCCACGGTTTGGGAAGTTGAATCCCCGGCGCTCTTCTTGTGAAACCAAAAAGCCCCCTGTACTTGCCGGAATGGGGTCATTCCTTCGGCAAGGTCAATTAGCCTAAATCTCAAACAAAAGCCCCAAACTCTCCACTACCAGCCATTCCTAAACCCTAAAACCTAAACCGTGGAGCCTTAAACCCTATACTCTGAACCCCTAAACGGGAGCCGGAGTTCGTTTCCAATTGCTTTTTCCAGTGCTCGCTGTCGTCGATGACTTTCTCTTCCTGGGTCCAGTAGGGTTTGGATTTAGGGATGAGTTGAAGGGTAGGGTTTACGGCAGAGTTGAGTTGAGGGTTTAGGATCCAGGGCAGAGCTTAGGCGAATTAGAACTCAGTGTAGAAGTTCGAGAGCATGCTCTGTCACCCTTGTCCTCTAAGCCTTCCGCCCTCAACCCTGTAAACCCTAAAGCCCTAAACGCGAGCCTAGAGTAATTATCGTGTTGGCGCTAACAGCTTCAGCAATTGGCTGGGTACCGTAGCCCTACCCCCAGAAAGGCCAACCTGCCAATACATGATGCTGATCCTTAAGGGTCCATGTACTCATATACTATATACATTGGCCTTAATGTAGTCCCTATTTGGGTACTTTGGGGCCCATGTATCTCCTTAGCTAGGTGTTGCTTTCGACCCTGGCGAAAAATTTTAGTGGTTTTTGCTGTTTTAACTGCTGTATACATAATATAGCCTGATGCAGGCAAGTTTGGGCCTTACATATAGTGCTTGCAGTAACAAGGGATCCCAAACGCCAAACACAACAATCCCGTGTAAACATACCCTGAAACTTGACCCGCTCATCCCGGCTACCAACAAGAACCTGAATCTGAACTTGACACCCGCTTTTTACGCGAGCGAAACTCAGTGTGCTCTATATACAAGGGTTTTCGCGCTTCACGTTTGCTTCCGGCTGCGGCATAGTTCCGAATATCCATTAGAGCTGCTATGCACATCACCGCAACATGTAACCTCGTACTCACATACCCGTGTCACATCGAACTTTATGGGCTGACGCACATGTGGCGATGCCAATCCACATTTGTGGACGACTCACTTGCTTCGCCAGCGCCACAGCACCTGCATCGGGGAAAGATCGGGATCTAGGTTTCAACGGGCTTAGCGCTGCTTGGCTGGGGTGTTGGTTTTGGGGACTGGCGGGCGTGGGTGTGGTTGGACTTGCACTTCGGGGTTCGTGTTTTGGGGGTTGTGCTGTGGGCTGCAGGGTTCAGAGGCAAGCTTGACAAGGGGGGTGTAGGGTTTGGGGGTTCGGTTGTGTTGAGGACGTGACGTATCTTTAAGAGGGATGGCTTTGCGGATATGTTACTTTGAAAATTAAAGCCGGCAACACCCCGCCAAAGTCGAACGCCCGAGTCCCTAGCACAAAAGCCTTCCAATGATAGTCTTTCATCTAACCCCGATGCTTTCAAATCTTTTGAAGACTCACTGCGGCCGGCCGCAGTTGTATGGGACATCGCCAGAGTCACCGTGAGTCTGACGACGGGCTGCGCCAGCGCCTTCGCGTTCGCCCCTTGTCGCGAGAGTCGCGAGAGCGGGACCGCCTGCGCTCATGCCCACCATGCCCAGCGCCTGCGCCATCACCATGGTCCTGGGAAGACAACCTACTTATCATTTACATATACACATATAATATGTATATGTTATATATATATATATATATGTATATGTATATGTGCATATTTGTTAAAAAAGACACTGATAATAGACACATGAATGTAATATGTTTCTTACAATGTGACGACAAGTGCAAGTGCACGTAGTCGTAAACCCAGTTACCATGTTGATAAACATATAGTCCTCATAGTGGCCGCCTTCGGGACGACCACGCCGGCGGTAATAATCATCACGCCAACGCCAACCATCGTCATCATGGTTGCCACTCCAACTCTGCTCATGCCGGTTCCAACCTGAGTGGGATTGTGTGCTCGGAGTACGAAGACCCAGCGAATCAACAATAAAAATAAATTTGAACTACAATGCGACGGACACTTCTTACTACAATGAACTACTAGGCTACCTTCAGCCAAGAAGCTCCGATTTTTCAGCATGTCAATCCGTTCATTGATGGCAGCAGTTATCATTGCTGACGGATTGCGCCAGGCTGGAGGACGACTGCTATGGAGCATTCCTGAGTGAGTTGAAGGTTTGGGCTTTGAGTTACTACTGACAAGACTGTGTTTTGTATGCGTGTTTTTAAAAGGGGTTGGTTTTAGTATTATTTGTTTGTAATAGCAGGCAAGCTGCTATCGAGCCACCCAACAATCTCCTGCGCCTTCGACACACCGCCGTCCATGCTCACCAACGCCGACGCGTTCTCGGTATAGGACCCAAGTGTATTCTTGTGCAACGTCTTTAGGGTACTAAGTTATAGCTAGGTTTGCGATTTGTGGTTCAGGGTTGAGGGCTACAGGAATGAGGGGTCTAAAGGTGTGGGTTCAGGATAGCAAATCAAAAGCCTGGGAACCACCCACACGCGTTTGTCCACCTTAAACGCGGCAAACTGGTCACAAAGCGCCGGCGCGTGCTTCAGCACCTGTGCTCGCACCTGCCACAATTCAATCAATGAAACAAGTGACTACATCAAGACTTCTTTGACTATCCCAGTAGTCTTAGATGGTTATTGACAAACCGCATCAAATCCTACAGAAAAAGAAGCACAGCATCCCATGCCTGGTCCTGCAAACCTGGTGGCGCCTGCGCCGACCCAGCTGCAGTGCTGGTGTGCGCCGACGGTGGCGTCGCCGGTGGCGTCGCCGGCGCCGGCGCCTGGGTGTACTTCAGCATCCGACCCACGCTGGCCACGAGCTCCTTGATACGCTTCGCCGCATTGTCGTCGATGCAAACGTCGCCAGTGACGCTCGACCCCTTCGGATACGCCTGCGCCTGAAACAAGCCGTCATGACTTGGCAGCTCGAATTCGAAGTTGAACACCAGCGCCGTCAGCACCGCCACCGCCGCAGATCTGTGCAGGCCTTGGGAACCTGGTACAAGGATTCTACTTAACACTTCATACTGCTAGTATGGTTTATTCGATTGAATATTAAATGCTTACATTTGTTCATAAGCGGGTATGAAGAAAAATTACTTGCAAGGGTATGAATTAGTTAAACCATCTGGGAGGACAAAACCAAAAACGCAACCGTGCCTTTTAAAAATATGTCACTCGCAATTTTCCTGAATACATATTATTGAGTCAAGATGCAGACCAGCTGCACGCACAATGGCCGTGACTGCATCGTGTCACTCGCCTGCGCCTGCAAATATGTGTACACAGCCCCCACCACCGACGCCAATGCCTTCGCAAAGCCGAGTTCGCCCATCATCGCCAGCAAAAAATCTTGGTTGTTCGCCGGGTGCCATTCGCCTGGGAGGGCAAGGGGTCTTCAATAACCCTAAAATATACAGCTTGGTTTATTAATAATGCTTCAAACGCGCCTAGGGTCAAATACAACTAGAACAGCCAAGTCTCCTTGCACCTTTTTGAACCGCCCGCGCCGCTGCCCCTCCGCCTGCCCCTCCGCCTGCCCCTCCGCCGGATCCCTCATCATGTTCCTCACATCGATTGTGTAGTGAACATGGCGTGGGAACTTGCCGTAATAGAACCCCGCCATCATGTCCCGCCCCTTCTCGCCAACGCCTCCGCCGGATCCTCGACACTAAGGTGTGTCGAGAGAGCATTTCTCACTTCTGTTTACAACGCTTATTATTTAGTACCTTATAAACCATGCAATTTATGTTTGACACTAAAAAAATTGACCGTTTTTTTAAACCTAGGCACTGTCGCCCACGATGTACTTGTGCTCAGCGCCCCACGCCACCAACACACTGTTCGCCGGCACCGGCGGCACCGCGAATGGCAATTTGTATTTCTGTAGCTCCATGAGAACAGAAGTCACCTACACCTACGCCTACCGCCTATGACCGCCTGTCTGGCCTATAGTAGCCTTCCCCTGCACCTACACCTACGCCTACGGCCTACGGCCACGCCTCGGATGGGCCTACGCCAATTATTACTGAATGACTGTGAACATGTGATTATAACTGTCAAAAAATGCGACATACACACGAACAATCAAGCATGCTGCTACGTTAGACGAATAAGACTCATATGAAGGTGATCCAGGCCAGTAACCCTATAATATTATATATCCTAAGCAACGCTTGCCCCTTGAACCTCAAATTTCAAGCGCCACTGTAAACAACTCCTCTAGCAAAACCCAAAACCTGACACTCCCTAGCGGCCCTAGCCCACATGCCCTGAACGACAAGACCCAAACATGCCTGCCCCAGAAGCATCTAAAGCTCGAAATGACCTCTGGACTCTGTGGTTAACCTTTGTAGTGCCAGATCAAAGCTCCAAACCCCTAAAAACCCCCTAAATCCTCCAGTCTACAGTTTACACCACCGCATTCCAAAACATGCCCCTGCGCAACCTCCCTCTTATATGGCACCTGCGCCACGGACATCTGGAGTGCAACTGTGGCGAAGCCTGCGTGTCAGGGCAAACATACAGCGCGGGACCACTGAATTGCTTGCTCATGTCACCAGAAGAAAATGGACCTATCAAGTCCTGTCTG
Organism: Symbiodinium sp. CCMP2592; assembly: GCA_905221615.1. Lineage (NCBI taxonomy): Eukaryota > Dinophyceae > Suessiales > Symbiodiniaceae > Symbiodinium > Symbiodinium sp. CCMP2592. The sequence continues at coordinate 2,288,216 of CAJNDT010000557.1, read as the reverse complement.
CCAAAGAACGATAGTGCACAGACGCTTTTTGGCCGCGAGTCCTGTTAGCTGTTGAAACATGATCCAGCAACTGCTGCATGACTATACCCTCTTCCTAAAGTACATAAGTGTCTACAACTTAGAAGAAAGACTTTGAATAATAAATCTTGCTAGACTAAGCTCATTTCAGCAGCTGGCTCCCTATGCCTTTCGGCCGTTCTACAGAGCGGAGGCTACGACAGGAGCTGGAAGCGGACACGAGATCCTTGATGAGAAACTCAGCCTCCTTGGCTTTCGCTTTCGCCTTCGCCTTCTGCTTCGCCTTCGCCTTCGCCTTCACCTGCGGCTGCGCCTTTCCCGTCACCTGCGCCTGCGCCTCAGCGATCTTCGCCATCTTCCACACGCCAGCCGAAGACTCACAGAGTGTCCGCAGGACCTTGGCGGACCTCGGGTGAGTCTCGCAGAAGCCCTCTGTCACGTCAAAACGTGCAGGCTGCGCCCGCGCCGCCGCCTTGTGAAACACCAACGCCTCCGAGTCGATCTTCCAGATTTCAATCCGGAAATCTTTGCGCCTCACGACAGCCTTGCCGTACGCCACCACCGCCAACGCCAGTTCCACGAAGCCAGCCCTGGGCACGTTTGTGGGAGCTCCCTTTAGCCAGCCTCTATCTTCATTTAGAACCGCACTATAGCAACAACCTGTGAAAAGAACATCTGCAGGATAGGCGTGATTGCTGTAGCTGCCCTAGCGACGGGGGTGGTGGTCGGGTGGTTCCGCTGCGAGATGTGCACATAGATTACTGGAACATGTTTCACATACAATTGAAAGCTCCACAAGACAGAAAGAAAGTGCTGCAACTACGTATTACTTGAAACCATAAAACATCAGAGTACAATCAGCCAAGAAACCCATGCCCGTCACTGAAGTCCAGGTCAGAGGCATCTTCGAGAACCACCAAGTCTGCCCGCCGAAGCAAGGGCAGCCACGCCTGCGGGTCAGAGCGTCTCCACTCATCTACATAAACTGGAGGACTGCTCGCCGGCGCCTCCTTGCATGCATAAAAGACATGCAGTGATCGCTGTGACACCGCCCCCCTCGTCCGCACGTCTCTGGCCTGGACAAGGTCCACAACCGCGCCTGGGACTTCGCCAACGACGTCGCCACGACGAAGGGCCGCTTGCTCTTTCCAGACTGACGCCTGCGCCTCCGCCATCGCCTTGCGTTGCCGTTCACGTGTCTTCGCCAAAACGAAAGCTCGCTGGAGCTTTGCGTTCCAAACTTTGCTATTTTGGAACCTTTCGTCACTCTTCTGCACGAAGTCCTTGGCCTTGCTGCCCAAGAGTTTCTTGCAGGTTCCTTTTCCAGCTGCCAACTGTCGCCGCGCCGACGCCATGCGGCTCACAACGTAAGCCTCGCTACCCTTTTTCTGGGTTCTTTTCAAGCCGCGATCCTTGCGAACTTTGTAAACGTGAAAACGCCTGCCATGTTTCCGGAGCCACAGACGGCAGAGCCGGCGGCTGAACGGCGTCAGGAGAAAGTGGTTGCCCACCTTTGCCCTTGAGCCATCGCCCTCGCCTACATCTGCACCCACGACTTTCGTAAACAACTCGGACTCTTTTGCCGGTCCGTCCAGAAGAAGCTCCGCCGACACCCACGTGACATTCGCAGTCGCTGTCGTGTCGCCATTGTGTGCGTTCGCCGCCGCCTTGACAACCCCGAGCGTTCGCTCCACCTGCCCAGTGGACGTTTCGAAAGCCAAGTAAAAATGCAGCACCGCAAAGAAGTGCTGCATCTCTGCATCGGCTGCGCCGAGCAGCTGGACGCCGTCCTTGAAGAGCCGCCCCCAAATCTTTCGATTGTCGGCGCCCTTGGAATGGGTAACTAAATAAGATACTTAAATTAAATTTGAAAGGATTGCAGTGGAAAGATAGGCATAGAATTTTTATCAAGCGGCATTTTTCAACTATTCTTCACACATAGATAGACATGTACATTCATGTTCAACAATTTAGCAATTTAGCCTACCCCATAAATACACTCACATATTGAAAATATAATTTTTACTATGTAGGCAACTTGATGAAAAAATGATTCTGGGTACGTACATAATAATGAAACCATACACTTGGCACATAGTTACTACTACCTCGGCTTACCAATGCCGGCAAGCGTCACCATCGCCATCGCCGTCGCCCTCGCCTGCGACCCCGCCAACTGAGTCGCTCGCAGTTGTGCGTTTCAGCAAGGGCAAGGCCTCTTTGTAAAGCTGGAAGACAGTGCCCGGACACACGTTGAGCGCCTTGCACCTCAGGCTGAACTTCGTGCGGTCCCTTACTGTCTACGTTGTACGAGTGATAGCACGTATCGAATCGTGTACTGTTGCATACTGCAAAGTCATGTTGCAACAACTAACTAAGATTGGGTAAGTGTGTATTATAAGCTGATACAAAATGCAACAGAGGCAAAAGACTCGGGCGCGCACAGCCTGTTCAAGCGCCGACGCTTGCTGTCCCACCACTCCTGACCTGGGTGCTCTGGCACAGAGTGCAAGTCGAAGACGGACAGGTCGGCAAACAGACCAGTTTGTGGGAGCTCTGCCTCCACGCGCTTCAACGTCAGGTCCACCACCGTCTGCACGGACGCCATGGTTTCGAAGCACTTCGCCTTCGCGGCCCCCTGCGCCTGGCCCAGGCCCATCGTTCTAGGCCAAGCCGTGAACACCTTGTCATGTACATACAACGGCGGCAGCGCCATCGCCTGCGTAATTATCAGCCACGGGGCACTCTGCTCCTCCGCCGGCTTCCCTTGCAGCTCCTTGAGGATCTCTGCGTCGCAGAACAGAGACTTCATCCGCCTGCGCCAGCGAAGGAACTTTTCCCTGAACAACGCCGGGTCTGCATCGCGCTGGTCAAAGAAGCGGATGAACGCCAGCACCTCCGCATTGAAATCCGCCGACAGCCCAGCCCTAACGATGAACTCGGGCGTCATGGCTGCCAAAAGCGCCATCGCCTGCTTCATGTCAGCCGGTTGTGTTCGCACATCAACGGCTCTTGCCGCCAGCGCCAGCATGACGGGCCCAAGAAGAAACGCAAATCTGCGCTTGGGCGTGCTCGAGCTCTCCCAGCGGTGCGCAGCAAACTGAAAATGCTTCAGCACCACATCGACAACGCCTGCGAGACGCCCACCCTGGCGCAAACCTTCTTGTATCGCCACCAGGCGCGCCCGCCACGCCTCAGAGACCAGTAAACGAATGTGTTCATACCCATGATGTATTTTTTTGTACAAGTAAGAACAGACTTTGAAGTTACAATCTATGAGTATGCAAAAAAAATTATCAGTCAAAAACACACACAACGCACACACATTGTGCAAAGTATCGTGCTTGTGCTGCAAGTCTGGCACCAGTGAGCCTTTCCCCCCAAAAAGCCGCGCCCACACCTCCGCGAAGTTGTCGTCCGCCACCTCGGCCGCCTGCGCCGCTAGCCTGATGGCATGGCTGGGATCGCGATGCACCTGGCTGCGGGGGGCCAGATGATAAGAAGGAACGCATCTTATCGGACTGCAGATAGTGAGTACGAGAAAAAACTATGTTTGTTCAAAGTATTTCTCCTGTCCTGTTCATATAATCATAATTTTTTTGTATACATATATACATACAACAATGATAATCATTCTCAACAAATCATGTTATATATATATTATATATACCTTTATATTATGTTGTTGGGAAGCTCTCGGTTTAACCTATAAATGAAAGCAGACCGGGTACTACAACCACGTTGGGCATCACCTCCTTGAGCAGCACGCCTGCCTTCAACAAAGCGCCATCGCCAGCGAAGATTTTGGTGCTCATCAGGATGTGGCTGTAGAGGCTCTCATCAAACTGGCCCATGATGTCCGTGCAAAAAAGTCTGACTGCCGCCAGAATGGAATCTCGCACCCGCACAGCATAATCCTCATCAAAGTATTGCAGCGCTGCGCCTGCGGACGCAGGCGTTTCCCTCGCCTGCGCGGGCTTGAGGAGCGCCAACATACCGGCTGAGGATTCGTGCTTGCCGCCTGCGACACCGCTGGACTTGTACATGAGGCAGCGGTGGGGCTGCTTGTCGTCCAGAGTCAAAGCCACCGTGTGCGCCCGCGCCAGCGCCTGCCGCTTGCCCACCCGCATCGCCTCCGCCAATATGTCCGCCATAGCACCAACAGCCGCCTTGTTCACTTCCTTCAGGTCCTCAACCCTTGAGGAGGAGATAAAATCCTCTGTCAAAGAGATCTGCGACGTTCTCGTCAAGGAAACCTGGCTTCGACACAGCCTCCAGATCCGCAGCCAGTCTGGTGGCTGCGGGACGGCTCCCTTCAGGAGCACATCGTCCTCCAGTGTTGCCTGGCCTGAGCAGGAGGTCCGCGTTCTCGGGTACACGAAGCACTCATTACAGTGTTAGACTAAGAAGTATAGAGTGGGCCTTCAACAAAAAATGGAAAATTCCCACCGTGGCTCTCAAGACGAGTTCCGCGTCGTCTGGGCGAAGCCAAACCTGCAGAGCCATCTTGTGCACCGCGGATCGGGAGTGCAGCTGCAGCGCCGACGCCTGCATGCTTGCAAAACCTTGCACCCCGAACCGTGCCCACTTGGTTGAGCAGCGCCTGCCTGGAGAACCCGCGGCACCTACGCCTTCTTGCATTTTCTTGCACAAGTTGTGGCAAACCAGGCACCCCAGCGCCCACGCCGGCCGCCCGCCTCAGCGGTTTGGCCTTTCTCGGAGCCAAACAAGACGCTTGCCTTGGCCTATCGTCGTCGACGACACCCCAGTGCGTTCCCAGCCTTTGCGAAGCTTCAGGAACTGGCAAACGGCACAGCCTGTCTGGAAGCTGGGGTGCACTCTTCTGTGAGGGTGTTCGCCGACGCCTGCGGCAGCGCCTGCGCTAGCCGACGACCCCGACGCCTTTGACGCCTTGGAAGCTTTCTTATTCTTCTGCGCTGAGCCCGACGCCTTTCGCGCTTTCTTTGGAGCCTGTCTCGCCCCTGACGGCTTCTTCTTTTTGACTGGGCGGGACTTGCTTGACGCTTCAGGTGCCTTCCTTTTCACCTGCACCGTCGCCCTCGCAAAAGAGGAAGGACCGAAAAGGTCTTTCAAGGGCACAGCAGGTCGGAAAACTACCATGACACGCAGCTGCAGCCAAAAAACTTCCACAAGCAAGACAATAAGCAAAACTCCAGGCAACGTCACATGCCCTTGCCACAAGAAGCCCACGGGCAGGAGTCTCCAGTAGTATGACATCATGTTAATTTATAACAGGAAACGAATACAACATACTGAACATAGAATATATGATCATTACATATTGACGATATGTTAATTATATTCCTTGGTATGAAAACATCCCATTGATATTTGCTGGCAGTTCCCGGTTGCATCACGCTCGCAACTTCCCGCCTTTGTCCTGGACGCCACGGCAACACTCGGCGTACAGCAGCACCGTGAGACACGCCTACAAGCTGGACCGCCCTCACTGATTCTTCACATCTGCCGTCTTCGTTTTGTGCACCAGCAGCCGGCGTTTCTTGACACTCCAAGACCAAATTGGAATGGTCCCCGCCACCGTTCGCTTCTTCGCCTGCGCCTGCCCCGTCTTCGGTTGGCCCAGCCTCGCCTTTTTCCAATTCAGCATGCTGACCGCGAGAACGATGGCCACACCAATAGACTGCACGTCCTGGCAGTTGCCAGCCATTCTCGGTAGCGTGCGCCTCGTCGCGGCGGGGAACTTCAGCTTGTCCACAGGCACTGTGTGCAACAGGAGCTTCTCCGTGTTGGTCAAGAGTCTGCAAGCTGCCCCGGCGCCTGCGCGAATGACGATCTTCGACGACGTGGTGACTGTGGGACCTAGGCACAAAGAAGCAACATAAATGCACCTGTGTTTAGGTGGAACGCCTTATTATATTTTGCAATTAAGTCTAGGCAGGTTACCAGTATATTTTACTACTAGACGATGTTAGACTGTAGTTATACTAACACCGTGGCCGAGCATCAAAGGTTGTCACCACACGGCATGCGATCCGCGCTCTGCGAAACGTCCACCGCCAACACCTTGGCCTGGCCCAACTTGGCTTCGGCCAACTGCAAGACTTCCGCCTCTCTTGCTGTCAGAAAGGAAAGCTTGCGCAGGGGCGGCAACTTCCCGGCTTTCCTTTGGGCTTCGCGGTGCTTGAGGATCCACTTCGCCGTCGCCGTCGTCTTCCTGCTCGCTTGCGCTCTCGCCACCACCGGCTTCTTCATCTGCTTTGCCGCCCCCTTCGCTGACGCCGACGGAAGCAAAAACATGGAAAGCGGTTGCTGCATCTTCTGCTCAGCAACAGACCCCAGCATTGCCGCCACCAGCGCCTTCGTCGTCCGCCAGCACCCAACCATCAGGCTATCCTCCCGGAGGCAGAGGATGAAGACGCGTGGCCGTCGAAGCCCTCTGCCCAGCTGCGTCGGGCAGAGCTTCACCGCCAGCAGCCGATAGCCCGGCAGCATCGCCTGCACCTTCGCCGACACCGACGCCCAGAAACACATGATCCCCTGCACGTGTTCCAGGATCGCGTACAGGGGCTGTGTCTGCGCCACCGCCTGCAGGCACGCCACGAACACCCGAGCACGGGGATCGCTCCATCCCCGTCGCCTGCGCCCGCCTTTGCGCCGCATCCGGGACCATGGCTGGCAGGGAACCCCTGCGAAGTAGCCGTGGATGCGCATGTGCGCCAGCGCCGACGCCTTCCTGGCCAGGACATCCCCGAAAAAGCTCCCGGCAGGAGCATTCGCCCGGCAGAATGAGCCTGCGCCTTCGCAGATGTCGCTGGCAAACACAACGCTATGCTGAAACCCCAGCTCTCTCATCGCCAGCACCTCCGCAGACATGCCGCAGCAATCACTTCCGAGCGCCTGCGCCGGCGGCTGCGACAGCTGCAGCCCATTGCTTTCCAGGACATCCCGAGCTGCTGCCTGCATTCGCTTTCGGGTGGTACTTCCCCACCCCCGGAGGAACTGCTTAAGCGGAGTTGGCAAAGCCATCCCCACGCCGTCTCCCGCGATTCAACGTCTGCAGCCACCGTTCAGAAAACTTTCTGGACAACGTTCTTAGTGTATGTTAATACAACAATGGACATAAACACTGAGACAATACTAATTCATATTAGAACGTGAACATACAATGTGATGTACATCTCAATATACAAAAACTATTCATTGTTATGATATACATCATACCGGCTCTCATCAGTCTCAAGCACACTCGTGCTACAATCATGTATACGGATCCTGACATGAAAATGGTCATGCATAGCCAAGACAACTGTCAGCAATGCAAGTGCGGGCCAGGCAAGCTTTGTTTTGCTCCCACCAGCGCCTGCTCTGTTGCTCCCAGCCTTGCCTGGCTGAAGTGGCTGAAAAGATGATCTAAGCCGCGCCCGCGCCGGCATCACGAACCGCCTGTGCACTCGGCATCCATATAAGCGCCGCGCCCGCGCCGGCGTCACGAACCGCCTGTTCACTCGGCATCCATAAGCGGCACTTCGTCCTCCTCGCCATCCTCCTCGTTTTCGCCCTCCTCGTCGCCGTCGTCGCCGCCGCCATCCCCGCCATCGCCTGCGACCACATCCTTGAAGTGGAGCTGGATGAGGTCCGCCAGCGACTGCGTCCAGAGGGCATGCCCCTCTGTCGCCGCCAGCGCCAGCGCCTGCCTGTCCACCAGGTTCTCCAGCCACTTCCGGTGCTTCTCGTTGCCGCAGAAGCCCGTGTACCGGATGCCCTTGGACAGGCACGCCGACGCCAGCGCCCCAGAACCAGGTGACAGGTCGACGACATCCTTCACCATATGGTTCTTCACCAACGCCTGCCACACCGCCACACCCTTGGACTCCTGCCAGAACAGTGGCACGCCCGCGCTTGCGCCCTCGCCATCCGCCCACGCATCCGGTGCTCGGTCCGCCGGCGCCGCATCCGCGTTCATGCCAAGGATCTCGGCCTTGTCCGCCCACGCCAGCTTGGGAAGCTTCGCCGACGCCAGGAACGGCACGTTCACGTAGTTCGTGTCCGCCGTCGTGACTTTCGCGCCAGCGCCGCTGCTCTTGGAGACAAAGTCATCCTGCTTTCCAACTATACATACCAAAAAAACTCAATACTATATTCAATCAGGGAAAACTTGATATCCTAAACATATGATATGAAAAACTGAAACATCCGTATGCTGCCTGCCGCTCCACGGCGGCCAGGCGTACGCGCGGCGCCGGCAGCTTGACGAAGATGATCTCCTTGTTCACCTGCCCGCCCACCACCTGCCGCGTTGACGCCCGCACACATGGGCCTGCGAAGCTCACCCAAAGCTCGAAGAACTGCGTGTAGTCCAGGTCCTTCACCAGCGCCTCTTCGATCGTCGCACGTGCCGCGCGACAGCGCCCATCGCCGACGCAGACGAAGTCGCACGACCCTGCCAGCCCCTTCAAGAAGGCGCACTTCTGCGAAAACCGCTGTTTGACAGAGCCGCTCATCTCTGACACCTGCGCCCAGCCCTGCTTCTCCTCATGCTCCAGGTCGGCCATGAGAAAGTAGCCGCGGTGCTTCTCGTTCAACTTCCCGTGGAAGTTGCCAGCTCCGCCTGCACCTGCACGGGCCAAGGCCGACTGCAACGCCTCCTTGGTGCACGCCTGTGGCAGCACCAACAACTGGCACAGGCCTTTTCTGAGCCCCCGCGCCTTTGCCAACACCTCCGCCCGCTCTCGGCGAGTAGTCTCCCTGACCTCCTCCAGGTCGTCGCCGGCGGCGCACTTTTGCATCAGCAGTGACAAGGGTGCCGACGCCAGCGAGTCCTCCTGGATCGAATCAACCGCCACCACGCCGGTGCTCAAGCCGGAAACCCCTCTGTCCAGGGTGTCCAGGGCCTCCCGCCAGTCCTTCAGCACGGGGTTGTCGCCTTCGCCTGCAAGGAGTTGCGCGACCAAGTTCTCTTTGTCATTGAAGGTTTTGAGGTCCGCGTCGTAGCCGCCGCCCAACAAGTTGCTGACGTACGCGATGAAGTCGGCCGCGTAGCCTGGCGGGACCGCGTCCTTGGAGGAAAACACAGCAGACCAGAGGCCGTCCTCTGAGACTTTCACAGACTCCGCCTCCGCTGCTTTCGCCAGCGCCTGCCTCGCCTTCCCCAAATCATTGATCTGCTGCAAGGCATGGCTCGCCCACGCCTCCTCCGAGGTGCTCAGCACGCCGCACACCTTCCCCAACACCGCCAGCTTGCAAAGCGACATCGCCACCCAGCCCACGCCAGCGCCGGCGCCTCTGCCGCCCTCGAAGAAGTCCGAGGTCGCGTCCTGCGCCTGCAGTTTCTCGCCGTCCACCTCAACAAGCAGGAGGTGCAGCAGCTGTTCCTGGGATGTGTATAAGCAGTGTATGCCGAATAATTAAGGAGGAACTCAACATCTTAGCTTATTATGAAGACATAGACACATGGCATGTACAAAACTTTACCAGTAGTGCCACCACCGGATCGATGGCTTCTGAGTTGTCCGCGCCAGCGCCTGCGCGTCGCATCACGTTGTGCAACTTGGAGTGGCCTTCCGTCAAGATCGCGCGCCCGGCCTTGCTTTCCAGCTCCTGCAACAACGCCTGCGCCTTGTCTGACAGCTGCGCAATCGCCAGAAGAGCGTAGTGCAACATTCGATACACCGGCTTCCCCATGAAGTTGAGGCCGATCGCCTTCCAGTGCTCCAGCTGCTTTCCGATTCCTTTCACCTTTGAGGATAAAAGCAACTCACACAGCATACATACCAATACTACATATAATCATATCAAAAATTAATTGAATAGGTAAAGCATGCGTTGGTATATTAATATTGTTTTCCAATATGACAAATCACCCCACAATTCTCCACGATGATCTGGAACTTTTTTGCAAACGTGATGACGTTGTCATCCGCCACCGCCAGCACCTGCTTTTTCTTGTCTGTCGCCTGCCAGAGCATCAGCGCCAGCGCCTGCTTGCTCGTCCCCACATACAGCCGGATCGTGACTGTCAGTGCACACTCGTACAGAAGTCGGACGCGGTCCTGGTTCTCCGCCCTGAGGGCTTCGAACATCGCCAACCACCACGCCACCACCAGCGCGTGATTTTCCACCAGCGTCAGTGCCTTCGGCATGCAGTCGCCTTCGCCCGCGCCCGGCGGGTAGAGGACAGAAATGTCCTCCACCCAGGCACTCAAGGTTGCCGGAAACACCACCCGCGCCAGCTCCTGCGCCTCCTCAAAAAGAGGCTTCAACTCCTCCACCTGCGCCCGTGTGCAATCTTGCACAGGCAGCACCTCCTGCGCCCGCGCCCCCGCCGGCACCCAAAACAGGCTCCCAGCGGCCTCGTACAAGCCGGAGGCCCGGGCCGCTGTGGCGCAGTTGCGCGGGCACCACTTCTCCTTGAAGGATGCAACGCCCCCGCCAGCGACATCCCTGTCCTTGATCGACAGCGGCTCAAGCTCAGCCAGCGCCGGCGCCTCATCGTAGAAGCCCATCTTCACCAGCGCTTCGGCCAGCTTGTACTCGACCTCACCAAATCAAAGCTACAAAAGAAATAAATACCCCGTGAGCTAAACAAGTCCAAACAAGCAACACACAACCTGTTTAACTTAAGAAAACATGAAAGCACTTGTATGTTTCATTATGTAAAGAATATATAATACACATACACATATATGAACATACATACATATACATACATACATACATGTACACATGTGTACATATGTGCACCTATAATACATAATCACAAAAAATCATATACTAGTATAGTAATATATTTATAGAAACACATCTGTATTCAGTTCAGGCACCCATGGCACCAGGTCCTGCACCACACGGGTCGCCTGCGCCTGGTGGCGATCGTTCCCAACCGGAAGGGTCGGCAGTGGTGGGATCGCTGGCACCTGCGGCCCCTTAGTCCTCTTTGCAGCCGGCACGACACCTGGCGCAAGCGCCGGCGCCGGTGTCTTCTTGGGCTCGACGACTTTGGGCGCCGGCGCCTTTGGTGTTGGTGCCTGCCCCTGCGCCTTCGCCTGCCCCGCCTTTGCCACCAACGCGTTGTTCGAGGAAAGCGCCATCACGATTAGAAGGATCGAAACAGTCAATGTACGAAAGCTCGAGAATGTGAACTCTGCACTGCATGCACAACGTGGGAGCAGCAGCTCTTTGGCAAAAATCAAGCAAACATCAAACAAGAACCCTTCGGAAACCCTGTCACAAGCAGCACTGCGCAGGATCGCAACCCTTGCACTGCAAAGGCGCCTCGCCTGCCCTGCTCGGCAGCGATATAATAAGGAACAGGAGCGACGCCTGTCCCACAACACATGTTCAAGCTCCAACACCTGAAACCCTCGTAGTCCTGCTGGCAGCAGTCGTAATCGATAAAGTAGCAGTGGCAGTAGGAATAGTAGTCTAGCAGTACTCGCCGTCCTAGTAGTAGTCGTAGTATACATATATATATATATAGTTCATACCAGCCATACCAGACATAGCAGCAAAATCAAACACTTCCCTTTTGTTGTGTAATTCAGTACTTCTGGTATGATTCACAATATAACCAGAGGCTTTTACACATTGCATACCATGAGATATTTTGTACATAACAAACGAAAAATTGAATTTTAATTTCCCCAATTCAAAACCACACTACTCAACAGTTTTACAGCATGACTAATTGTAGTGGATTAATTCCTGTTGGAACAAACTGTTTACGTAGCCTTGTCTATATCAATTTAGAATCGTATATTAACCAAAACACGAACCATACCCAAAACCACGTTGACACCAAACATTAACATGTGTTGTGTAGTTCCATTCTTCTGGTATGATTCATAATAAAAGGCTCCTGATGCCGACACATTGCATACCACGATAAATCTCATACATACACACGACAAACTTGTGATTACACGACTGGCAGTGCTATGTAGTTCCATACTTTTGGTATGATTCATCATTAAATTAAGGTTTTAAAGTCTACACGTTTCATACCATGATAAATTTGCAAAATTCTATTTTTAAACCCCACACCACTGACATTCCGGTTCGTTAAAATGTATGCATAAATTTTATCGCGGTATGAAACGTGTAGACTTTAAAACCTTAATGATGAATCATACCAGAAGTATGGAACTACATAGCACTGCCAGTCGGATAATCTCAAGTTTGTCGTGTGTATGTATGAAATTTATCATGGTATGCAATGTGTCGGCATCAGGAGCCTTTTATTATGAATCATACCAGAAGAATGCAACTACACAACACATGTTAATGTTTGGTGTCAACGTGGTTTTGGGTATGGTTCGTGTTTTGGTTAATATACGATTATAAATTGATATAGAAAAGGCTACGTAAACAGTTTGTTCCAACACGATTTATCCACTACAATTAGTCATGCTGTAAAACTGTTGAGTAGTGTGGTTTTGAATTGGGGAAATTAAAATTCAAGTTTTCGTTTGTTATGCACAAAATGTCTCATGGTATGCAATGCATAAAAGCTTCTGGTTATATTGTGAATCATACCAGAAGTACTGAATTACACAACAAAAGGGAAGTGTTTGATTTTGCTGCTATGTCTGGTATGGCTGGTATGAACTATTGATATATATATATGTATATGTGTATATTCTTCTGTATTGTTTGGACGGCAACAACTACTAGACTACTATTCCTAGTGGATGGTGACTAATGGTGATATTGTCTTTTAAACCGTTCTACATCTTTTCTGCTATGGCATATCCCTGAACATACGAATCCTACTATATCTCCCAGCATTACCAACCATAATACTTTAATATATAAATAAGTTGTTTTGGTATGATTCCCAATGTACCTTTATAGATTGTATACTGTGGTAAATTATATACATACCAGAACAACAACTTCACAGATTCATAGCGTTTGTGATACCGTTTGTCACTGGTGGAGAACAGGGATTGGGTCTCTATACTTGACCCAAATGAACATCAACAGTGCAGTGAATCAAACGGTATGAGGCTCCCACATAAGCAGTATGTATCATACACAAAGTTACAGTGCTTTATTAGGCCGAATGATGATCATATCAAGAAACATTTATTGCATACCAAAAAAAAATAATGATACACTTATTGATTGAGTATGTAAACACATTTCTACTGTATACAAACATTCATAGTGACAAAGGACATTTCCACGAGAACCCTGCTGGTGTAAGCAAAGCAGCACCACAGCCCCTTAGGAGAGTATTTCAAAATACTCAAAGGTAATTTTGAGGCTTCAACCACTCAGAATTACCTCAGAGTATTTTGAAATACTCTGAGGTAATTTTGGGCTTCTAAAACTGCGAATTACCTTTTTGGATAATTGTAATAATAAACCGTCTGAAAAGGTAATTTTGCAGTTTCAAAGCTCAAAATTACCTCAGAGTATTTCAAAATACTCTGAGGTAATTTGGCCTGGCTAAAACTGACAGCAGATCTGCTCGAGCAAAATAGATCCCTAACTGGCTGATAACCTTGAGCTAGTACTGAGCAAAATAGAACCCCAAATGCTGTTACATACTGGTTTTATTTGAAGCCCATACCCATACTCTTAGTTTGTCGCTCATGTTTTTGCTTGCTAGCTACCTGAAGGACAACATGATAGAAACCTTACTGAAAACAACTTTTGCCACACAGTGACCCCAAGCTCAAGAAAACTTACTGAGAACAATATTTTTCATAAAGGATTTAAACATGCATGTTTTCTGATTAAAAAAAAATAAACAATGAAAGCAGCACGAAACTGTAAAGAATAGTGCAAATGTAAACACCGCCACTGCTTCATACCGACAACTGAATACATCCCACTCCTACACAAAACAAATGCACCATATATGAGTGTATATGTATGAAACTGTTTCTGGTATGATATTAGCTATTAATATCCAAAATAATATTTATCATACCAAACACACATATTAATATATCAAATATAATATATGTTAACACCTATTTGTCTTAAGTATGAAATAAATACTTGTGGATATAAAAAAAACACAAACCAAACTCCCGAAAACACCCCCCTTACCCTGCTATGGTTCCTGTAAGGACACGATGTAATGGTATGTGATGCAAGTATACGAATCCTTAACCCTGGGTTTTCATTTGTCATGCTACCATAACAAGCGTACCTACCCCTAAAAAAAAACATAAGGAATGATAATTATATCAACCACAATAGCACGGATACTGCAGCGCGTGTTATCAGTATGTGGCATCTTGAAATAACTATATTAACCAATTTACCAATGTTACTTAAACACATACTGCAGGACTACAGCTAAACATCCCAAGTGGTACTTATTATTTACACTTAAACCCTAAACCTACCTACCTCAATGACAACGTGATAGGTACCTTACTGGAAACACCTTTTGACACACTGCAACCCCAAGCTCAAAAAATTCACTGAGCACAATATTTTTTATATGTATTTAAACATACATGTTTACAATAATATAGCAAGGCCCTTGTCAACCCTTATCGTCCCTGGTCTCTCTAAGAGCACAAACAGATCAAGGTAAAACGTAGACTAGTAGAGCACTCATACCCGCTGCTTCATACCGACAACTAAATACATCCCACCCCTACACAAAACGAATGCACCATATATGAGTGTATATGTATGAAATTTTTTGGTCTGATAATAATAGCTGATATCAAAATTATTCATCATACCAAACACACAGATTCATATATCACATGTAATACATGCTATCACCTAGGGATGAAAGACCTAACTTTGCATATATAAAAAGAATCGAAAAAACGCCCGAAAACACCCCCTACCCTGCTTATGGTTCCTATAAGGAGACGATGTAATGGCAGGTGATGCAAGTATACGAATTCTTAACCCTGGGTTTTCATGCTACCATAACAAGCGTACCTACCCCTAAAAAAAACATTAAACACATACTGCAGGACTACAGCTAGACATCACAAGCGGTACTTATTATACTACGCTTAAGCCCCAAACCTTACTCGCCCAGTTTTGGCTTGTGAAATTATTGGATTCAGGGTTCAGGGTTTAGGGATAGAGGGTTTCGTGCACTCCTTCAGAATTGCAGAACCCTAAACCATATAAACCCTAAAGCCCCAAACCACCTCTTAGCCAAAGCCCCAAAACCTGAAATCCAAACAGTCTCATGGTATCCTTTGAGCTTTAGGGTCTAGGGTTTGGGGTTTGTTGTGCATGCGAACGACGACATGTGCCTAGACTGCTAAGAACCATGCAATTGTCCATACAATTCAGTATTGCAGCTGCTGCAATGGATCGTCTTAATATTTTCAACCATATAATAACATATTATGAATTTATAAGAGTGGTATGCTTTATTTAGGTTCTGAGCTCACCCGTGCCTCTTCAATCTTCCTCGGCACGGTCGATTCAAGACCTGAGTCGCAAAAGAAGCCATTGGTGCAGAAGTTCTAGGCTGCAGTGTCAGACAGCTAATTAAACAAAAGTATACTTGCTTTTCCTCATCCGCTGCATGGCGTCTGCTAACACGTGCCTACTACGCCTACGCCCACCAACACCACCGCCAGTGCCTCCTGGCCCATCTACGCCCGCGCCTGTTCTAGGATCGCCTTGGTATACTTAGCGAAGAGCACCCTCTTGGATCGCCTTGGTATACTTAGCGAGGAGCACCCTCTTCTTGGGATCCTCCTGGAGAAACTCTGTGACCATCGCCTTCGCTGCCGCGGACGCCTCGCGCAAGACCGGGCTCTCCTTCTTGGCCAGAAACTTCTGCAAGTCCGACTGCTTGCGGATGAACTGCTTGCCGACGTTAATCTCGAGGAAAGTCGCCCCAAACGCCCACGCCTCCGTCGCAACCGTGGGCAAGTGCCCCTGGCCATCTTCTGCCGCCGTCCACAACTCCGGGGCCTTGTAGGGCCCTGTGTAGCAATTCATGAAGACGCCGTCGCCTGCTTTGACAGTCTCCATTTTGATCGCCAGGCCGAAGTGACAGAGACACGCCCTGCGCTCCAGGGAACTCCACAACACCGCCGCCGGTTTCAAGTCGCAGTGGAGAAAGCCCAGGTTGTGCAGGTACGCCAGCGCCGTTGCTGTCTGTTTCAGGCAGGTAGCCCACGCCGGCTCCTCCAACGGGACCGCATCGCCAACCAAGGGAACGCCGGACTGCTCGTAAGCGAAAAACATGTGGCCTGCGCGCGAGAGCTGATTCACATTGGGCAAGAACAGGACGGCCTCTACGACCGCGTGGTCGTCCTCGTTGTTCAACGCCTTCCCCAGCGCCCGGTGCACGGCGGCCTCCTGCTCCCACGCCTCCTTGCTCTTGAAGAGGTGCGCCTGCAGACGGTGGCCCAGAGTCTGGTGGGTCGCCCAGACGACCTTGACGTAGCTGCCGTTGTACAGCACATCCTGCATGTTGGCCACCAGGCCCGACTCCGCCAACACCACGCACGCCTCCGCCAAGTCGCCGTCGCCTGCCTGAACGCCAAGAGGTTCCTTCAGGTGCGCTAAGGAGCCCTCCTCGAAGAGAGCGTCCTTAGCGTCTTGCCTCGCCTTCACCTCCGCCTTCGACTGGTCGATGTACTTCTGCTTCTTCTCCGGGGAGAGAAGATTCCACGCCTGCCCCACCGCCGAAAGGCTCTGTTGCTGCTTCGCGCTGCCTTTGAGGTGCTTGTTCTTGTTGGAGTACACTGGGTACTGCTCCTTCAAAAACAACGCGTAAGCAGTTCGCGCCTGCGGCAGCACGCCGGTAGGCACCTTGCCGTGTCCCCGCACGTAGGTCCGCCTTTTGCGAAGGCGCTCCTTCTTGGAGAGTTTGTTCTCCGCAGGGCCGTCGCCTTCGCCTTCCACTTCTTCCACTTCCTCCTCATCCACTGCTTCTTCTTCTTCTCCTTCTTCGTCACCAGCACCCACGTCGACCGCCTCCGCAGCTGCAGGCCTCTTCTTCACGTTGGAGGAGTCGCCGGCGCCTTCTTTCGCCTGAACCACAGCAGCCGGCCTCTTCTTCGCAGGCGCCTGCGCCATCGCCTTTGCCACCTTCTTCTCGCCTTGCTTTTTAGAGGAAACCATCGCCTTGGACGCTGCAGGCTTGGAGAAAACAGCCATGTCCGGGCGGCGAGGGGGATCTAAGTCTAGATGCAGCACACCAAGCTTGATTGAAAGAAACATGGCCAGTCCAGTGTCTCTGCGTGTCAGACAGGTGCGGCTCCCAGAATCACGGCACTGCTGCGGTTCCTTGCTAGACAGGCAGAACAGCTACGAAAACAAGCTGTGGGCCCAGACGCCACCGCCAGCACCGTCGTCTGGCCTCGGCAAAAGTTATAAAGCGCATGGCTTGCCATTATTATAGACTAGTTTCCAAGTCTACACGATATACGCCTTCGCCACACGTTCCCAAGGATCCTAGGCAAGTTAGAACAAAACATGACTGCATCACAGTCCACTGTGTAAGGAAAACTCAATCTCTCTGAAAGCAAGGTGACTATTATTAATGAATTTATTGCTATACATCGTCGCAGGATCAGGAGTAGTCTCGTAGCACTGGTACTGGCTAGCACTATAGTACTGACTAGTCGTCGTAATAGCAGTCGACATAACCGGGACGGGTCGGGTTGTGGCTGGATGTTGGGTGGCCTTCCCCGCGGTCTTTGCAAACACCAGTGTCATAGTCTCACCTCCACTCGGCCAGGGTGGAACCGCCATGCCCCAGGGGTGTGCATCTGCCAGCTGCGGGACTGTCTCAGGTCTGGTTCCACAGGCCCCCTGACCAAATCGCCTGCGCCAGCCCCAATGCCACCGGCCAATGCAACGTCCCTGTTGCGATTGACCCTGTCGTCGCAGTTACCGCAGGCTTCGTACCCCGCCTGCGTCCTGCCAGCAAGTGGCGTGGCTTGTGCAGTGACCCCCAAGGCAGCAGGCCAGTGGCACTGCGGTGATGTATGGCGGGGGGTCGGTGAGTGTAGTCTTAGTTAGTACACAACAGAACAGAAGACAAGCACACCTGGCGAAGTCTCGCGTTTGCAAACACTCAACGATGATATTTCCTGATCCATTTCCAATGATGAAGTAAATATATTACAGCTATGGAAATATTTCAGCCACAAGCAAAGCACACACTTCAACCAGTATAGCCAATAGGATATACTAAAACAATATTTAAGCATACTAAGAAAACACGTATGTGAAAAAACATGTACACATTATGCTAAATTGTATTATTGATATGTACAAATTGCAACCAATGTAAAACACTGAGCCTGCTGCTGAGCTGGGAACTCTTCCAGCTTCCAATGAGGGCCCTCCTGTTTGCAACCGAACAAGATCACGAGCGAGACTGCAGCTCAGAACCGTCTATCTTGCCATCTGGCAACAACACGCTAGACGGCCCTTTTGCTTCCGGCGACAGCACAGCTTGCGGTGTGGGCAAAGCGGCACATGCCTCCAACGCCTACGACTGGACGCCTGCGCCTCTGCCTCCACAAAAAAACAAAACTGCATGGATGATGGAGAACTGAGAGATAGACCTCCGCGCCAAGATAAGCCTTCTCACAACCTGCGCCTGCGCCTGCGCCTCACTCATTGGAGCTCAGGTCCATGTCGCCGTCGGAAGCGCCGGCGCCATCCCCATCGACGACTTCGCGGAGGTCCTCCTCCATAGTGCTTAGGTCCGCACTCATGCCGGCCACCCGCGCCCGCTTCGACTGCAGCACAGCGATCTTGCGGTCGTACCTTATCCGCACATTGCAACAAAAAACATGCAACCTTGGTATGAGAAACAAGTTAGACGGAGCACATGGCCATTGCAGTGCGCTGAAGAGCACGACGGCGACCGACGGCGAACTCGCGCAGATCCTCATACGGGCCCGGTGTGGTCTCCACCTTCGCCTGCAAGATGGCCATGGTCGCCTGCTCCATGTCATTCTCCGAGATCGACGACGCCAACCCCCACACCGACAACCAACTCAGCGCCTCCACCGGGTTCAGGATCTTACTGCCGACTTCCACAGGGACAATGAGCTGCACGATCGTGCAGGACATGCCCCATGTCTTCAGCTGGCCGCCGGAAGCCAAAGCAACCAGCGCCGCCGGCAGGAGCTCGCTGAACATGAAACTCTGCGGCGAGTCCCCCGGCTCCTGCGCCGCCGCCACCACCTTCGACGCCGGCCCCCGCGCCTTGGGCACGTGGAACCTTATAGTTGGAGTTTACTTGAGAGTGTAAAGGTTCCAGCTAGTACTATAGTCGTAGCTTTGTTTGTTTGAGAATTGATTATACAACAACATAAGGAGAAAATCAAGTGCTGAATCCAAGCATTTGGCTTCGTCTGGAGGTTCTTGAGAAAGCCGTGGTTCGCCTCGTCGAAGAAGAGCTTCATCCGCGGCAAAGTGTCCTGCCTGGACTCCAGCTTCGTGAACAAGGCATCCGAGATAGGGACGTAGAAGGTCCACTTCATGCCCGGGGTTCCCGCCGTCGCCGCCGTCGTCGCCGTCGTCGCCGCCGTCGCTGACTCCATTGGACTCACCGACGCCATCGCCGGGGACGAAACACAAGTTGTCGAAAAGTCAGAAATTATGAGGGCTAAAAAGGCTGCACGGCAACGAGAAAACAAACGTGCAATGAGCTCCATGCACTCACTCCTGTCTGGAAAATACTGAGCTGGAAGTCTCTGGCCTACCTATAGAAAACGTTGTTTCCTAACTCCCGATCGGGTGGCCTTGCGTTTCATGTCGGGCTGCTGAGCTGCAATCTTCACAAAACCTGTTTCGCAGCGACAGATAAATTATGCTCAAAAGGGCACGGGGTCAAGTCAGGTTTGAAAGTGCAGGGTTACCGGGGTTTAGGGCTTCAGGGCTTACCCCAAGCCCCGACCTAAACGCAGACGAGTATACGAAACTGGGCTTTCAATGACTGTCAGTAATACTGTGTAGCTAGGGTTTTAAATTAGGGTTAAAATTGGGGTGCGTTTAGATAGACTGGCCAAGTGGAAGCTTACAAACACCGGCTGACAGCAATGACTCTATTCCAATTTGGAATATTAGCTATTCACACAGGATGAATACTACATGTACTGTAGGTTGTTTTGTGCATACTAATACTCACCAATCTATTGCTTCTTATGAACAAGTATGACTTTATGAATCATCGATATCATAACAATTTGAAGTGTTTGACTGTAACCATTCTTGGGGCTATGGCAGTCACGCTAGATTGGGACAAAGCCCCTGGATCCTCAATATAACTCCACAATCACAACCCCTCTTCCTAAAATCCAACACTATGACAACCGGCACACTTATCTTACCTTCAGACACTGCAAAGCAAGGCTTGAACCCGGAGGTAATTAGTATTTCGTACGAGTAAGACTGATAAGTTAATTAAAAACGATGAATGAGTGATTGAACTAATTAATTATTGAACTAATTAATTAAGAATATCTGGGAAGCCCTGCAACCCAGAACCCCACACCCTAAAGCCTCGCACCCTGTGGTAACCACTTCAACTGAACCCGACGCCTTTGAGCTAACCGCCTCAAGTTTCCGAACCCGCCAAATACCCACACTATGAAAACCGCATCCACCTGCATCGCCAGCGCCAAAGCAAAGCACCTGCATAGGGCAAAGATCGGAGTTGAAGGTGTTGGGTTTGGCCTTGGTGTCCGGGTGTTTGGGGGCTGGCGGGTCTGGGCGCAGGTGGACTTGCTACTTTGCAAGTTTGAGGGGGCCCGGCTTGTTGGGGGAATGGGTTCGTATGAAGCTTCGGGGTGTAGGGCATCTTCGGGGGTTGGATTTGGGAGTCAGGCTTGAGAAATAAAAGGCTTGGGTGTTCGAGTTTGGGGGGCGTGCGGGCTTTAGTTACTGTTGTTTGGCGGGTTTCTCAGGCCAGGATGTATGAAGGCACTGGATGGACAACTGCAAGGCCCTCCGTCCCTTAATTAAATTACATCCTGACACTGCGGCCAGCGGAACCCCGGAACCCCCCCAAATCCTAGACACCAAACACGAATCTTTGCAATGCGTTGCAAAAACCTGAAATCAAACCCGGTGCTGTCAGATCTTTTGGCACTCGCTTCTTCAAAAGCTGTATGGTGCTTCGCCTACGCCATCATCAGCACACCAACGCCTCTCGCCTGCGCCCATCATTTTCCTTTGCCTCGGATGTTTTGCACCAGAAACCAATTTAGAGAATGTATATGCTAAAGCACTCGCCTACTTGGGAGAACACAACCTATCGGTCTTTCCGTCTATCAATATCTGTATATTTACTTACCTAGCTGTCATAATTACAGTGCATCTATACAAAACTCTCTCTCTCTCTCTATATATATATATATATATAACTAACAACGTCCCTTTTGCAACAGTGGAAAGAAAACAACGTCCCTAAACCCCAAACCCTGAACCCTAAAACCGTAAACCCTAAACCAAAATCCTAAACCCTAAACCCTTATTCTATTGCCAAGGTGTCAACAAGCACAATGGAACATGTTGATTTTTTTTCGCACTGGGTTGCCTTTCCAATTAATTGGCCTGCCCCAGAGGTCTTTCAGGGGGCCTCTGCCGCCTGCGCGCCCACCATACCCAAACTCATAATCTTCGTCATCAGAAAAATCACAATAATAATCACGCCCGCGCCCGCGCCCGAATTGGTGACTGCTGCTTGCAGCGCTTGCAGCTTGCATCGACCGCCGGCCTGAGTGGGATTGTGTGCGTGTGCACTGAATATAAAGACCCAGCGATTAAACCAAAGATGACTTTGAAACTACAATGCAACGGAATTTAGTTATGTTAGTACAATTAATTAATCTTTCTCCAAGAAGCTTCGCTTCTTGAGCAAGTCAATGCGCTCATTGATCCCCGTCGACACCATCGCCGACGGATTGTCCCAAGCTGGGTACTCGCCAGTCGCATGGTCGCGCGTTTCTGAGCTGAGGTCCAATGGTTTAGTTTGAGTTAATTGTATATTTTACGAGACTTATTATCGTTTTAGTCTTAGCTTATAAACCCTAAACCCTAAACCCCATTATTAAGGGTGTTGGGGTTAAGCAAATAATAAAAGAAAATGTAATAGCAGCCAAGCTGCTATCGAGCCACCCGACTATCTCCTGCGCCATCGACGCACCGCCCTCCATGGACACCAGCGCCGACGCCACCTTGGTACAGGGACCCAATGTATTTGTGTTGCAGGGCTAAGGTCTAATAAGACAGAAAACGTTCAAATCAATTTTACGGGTTATAAGTTCTAGCTAGGTTTGCGGTTGGCGGGGCTACGGGACCGGCTTATTTAAAGGTCATGGTGCAGGATTAATATAAAAGCCTGGGAGCCGCCCACGTGCGGCCGTCCACCTCCAGGCAAGCGAGCTGTATCGCAAGCGCCGGCGCAGCTTCCACCACCCTCGCCTGCACCTGTCACCATTCTCACAAACCACACCTCTATAGAAAGTTGAATTGTTTAACACCATCCCGAGCCTGCTCCTCCACCGTCAACTTCGGCTGCGGCTCTGGCGGCGGCGGCGCCTTTTTCACGTAGCCCAAAACTGCGCCCACGCGTTCCACCATCGCCGAGATTTCCGCCCTCCCCGTGTCGTCGAGTTCGACCTCGCGCGGCAATGTCATGCCACGCAACATCACCGTCGACACCGTCCTCGGATAAAGTCCGTCATGGCTCGGCAACTCGAACGGCAAGTCGAACACCAGCGCCGTCACCACCGCCACCGCCGCCGCTCTGTAGAGGCCCTTTGCACCTGAGATAGGGATGCTACTTATTAGGCTTCAAATTTCCACCGAAAAATGACGAGCGCACTGATTGATTGAGTCAAGCTGCTTACCAGCTGCAAGCACAATTCCGTGCAGCCTTCGCTAATCCCCTGCGCCTCAAAATGGGAGTAAACCGCCCCCACCACCGCCACCAGTGTCTTCTCAAAGCCGGGTTCCGCCATCATCGCCAGCAAAAAGTCCTGGTTGTCGGCCGGGTGCTTGATGCCTGGGTGGGCATGGGCGTCTTCAATGTCAATAATAACCTATTTCTGCTTATAAAAGGCCAAGGACAAAACAAACTTGAACAGTCCCAAGTCTCCGCCCACGCCTGGCGCCGGCGCCGGCGAAGTCTCCCGCCCCAGCTCCAGCGGCGTGTCGTCGCCCCAGCGGGGGTAGTCCCCCCGGAAAATGTTCCTGACGTCGATGACGTGGTGGCAGTGATAGGGATACTTCTCCAACAAAAATTCCGGCATGATCGAGCGCCCCTTCTCCGCCACCGCCTTCGCCGCCTTCGCCGCCTTCGCCGCCTTCCCCGCCTTCCCCGCCTTCGCCGACGCCTGGCCCTTTCCGATGCCTCGGCACCAAGGTATCTCGAAAAGGCACGAGTTTCTTATGTCAGCTATTCATTACAAACTCAATATAGCGCCTAATGAATGACAAAGACTTTGACTGGGTCAAAGCACCCTTGACGGAGTACGCCTGCTCCGTGCCCCATGCGATGATGACAGAGCTCCCAGCCGTCGGCGGCAACGGGAAAGGCACATCAATTTCTGGCATGGCCACGCCTACGCCTATGTCTATGCCTATGGCTGCGTACGCCTTACCGCCTGCGTTCGCCTGCGTTCGCCTGCGTTCAAAAAAACTGTGACTGTGAAGGTGTGAGACTGTGAAATGTGTGTGACAACCTCAGACCTATATGAGATTATGGAACTAAGTAGCCTGCTATGCTAAGTCTGAAACAAAATGTATGTAGCCTCTTCCGCAGCCCTACGCAAGGCTTGACACTGGAACCTGAAAGGCCACCATAATCAAATCCTCAGCCCCTGAACTTTGACTCGAAACCTAACACCCTAGCACACGTGGCCTGAACGAGAAGACCCAAACACGCCTTGCCCCAGAACCACGAAACGTATACCCCGAAGCCAACCGATGTCTCTAAACCCTTGACTTCTGAACGCTCTACCCCTTAACTGTTCATAACCCTTAACCCGGAAGCTTGAACTAAACCCCTACCCCCAAAACCCTAAACCCTGAATCCTCTATATCCCTGAACTCGTGTGTTGGTTATTATAGCAGAGTATTGTAGTTAGTATACCTCAGTACAAGGACTGACTATCAGGCATTTGCTATGTTATGTTCTACTGAGACTAGCATCTACACTACATTGTGGGATGTTGTTACATGTACTGTACACATTCTGCTTTGTGCTTGGGTTGTGCTCTATGCTACTACACTACTATTCTTAACTTATGTTCTACGCCGTTATCTTGTGCCATGTTGTATAATAGTATATTATAGAGTACAGCCATACTGAGACAATTGAGCAACAATGTTTAGAGTTAACTATACTAGCAGTATAATGACTAGTGTAAACGAGATACTGACACACTAGGATCAGCTGTAACATCAAATGATACTGATTTATTGGTAAAACGAAAAAAACAACCAACAACTTAATTACATTAACGCTCCTTTAAATTTAAACCCTGCCACTCAGAACCCTGCACTATGCCCTTGAGGAATAAAAAAAGAACCATGCTAACGGATTCGTTTCAACCCTAGACCTCGAACTACTGTAAGTTAAACTCAACCCCCCGAAGCCCCACGCCACGAACACCGCATGCACCTGCATCGCCAGCGCCAAAATCGCCACCGCCTCAATCGCCAGCGCCACACCTGCATGGGGCTTGCTTCGAGGGTTGGGGTCTTAGGGAGTGGGTTGTTGGATCTAATATTAGTCTCCTCCCCGGCGCCTGCACTATAAAGCCCACAGAAATACACTCCAAAGACACCCAAGCCAACACTAGTTTGTCCCCGCCCGCAATTCTCAACCCATACCGAATAACCTAACGCCCAAAGTTAACAGAAAGAGCCCTGAAGCCCAAAACCAAACTTGCTAGCCCACGTTACACTATTAACACTAATACTGAACTGTCCACATATAAGCGCGAAGCCAACACCCTGAACCTTAACAAAGACCTGACAACCCCAGACACGAATTCTGAAAGCACCCAAACCCAACCCTCGAAGCACCTTCAAATACCACCCCATTTCCCCTTCCCGCTCAAACGTATTATATGAATACCCAAAAGCCCACCCACGCCCACGAGCCTGTCATCGCCGGCGCCAGCACCTGCATCATAGGGGATTAAGCAGGGGTGCTCTTGGTTTTACACACCCCAAACTAACCCTAAACTGTTTTAGGTTTATACACTAACTGCATGTTAGACTCAGACTGAATTTTGTGATGTAACATCAGTGCAGTATACTATTGATTACGAAATATTTTGTAGTTCTGTCATGTTGTGGGTTTAGGGTTTCGGGTTTAGGGGAGAATTGGGCAGGTGTCGGTTGTAGGGGGCTTGTTGCTAGGTCGGATTGCCAAAATAAAATAACGGCAAAGCCTTCAATCCTGAATCCCATTTTGAACCTCTAACTTTGGACCCAAACCAGGCGCCTCAATCTGCCAACCCCATCCCAGGCAACCCTTAACCTCCTCAACACACCAAATCCTAAACCCCGAACGCCTGAATGATCAACCCTTCACCACCACAAGCCCAAACCTCGTTTTCTTTATTGATGTGTTACCTGAAGGAGTGTGACTAGTATGAGATTTTCTTGTTGATGCTGCTACTGGTTGTCTCTGAAACTGTACACCACAAATCGCAAAGTCTTGTTTCCATTCTATTGGTATATTGTTTTGTTTATCAGAGCACACCCGAGGCCAAATCATAAAGTTGTCAATCCCAAACGTGAAGGCTTGTTGTATTCTATCATAAACCATTGTCGTTCCCACTATAATGTTTGCATTGTGTAATATAACATAACTCCTAGAACCCCTGAACACCCAAACCCAAACACTGCAAGCCCTCTTTTCACCACTCTGGGCTGCGCCAACGCTTCCTGCCGCCGGCGCCGTACTCCTCAAAATCCCTTCCATCCTCAGATATGTTTCGGCCATACATCAAAACCCCCAGGAACTCATCACAAAATAAATATGAGTTACAAAATGCTGTGTACCTGAATAATTTTAATCTATGCATAATACATAATATATATATATATATATATATATATGTATATATCATATATAGCTTAGATTTGAATATTGTATTTATCATTCAAGTTACATCATAATAGTCGATTAACCCCATGAGTTAGTCCAATGTGCGACGGCCGGCATCGTAGTCATCATATCGCCCACGCCCACGCCCCTTCTCGTACCCCTTGTCGAAACCCTTGCCATAGCCTTTGTCGTACCCATACTCCTCCTCCCACTCCCAGCCTTTCCCGTAGCCAAAGCCAGGATCGTAGTACCAGCCGCCGCCGCCGTCGCCTTTGTAGTCGCCTTTGCCTTTGTAGTCGCCTTTGCCGCCGTCGCCTTTGTAGTCGCCCTTGTAGTCGCCTTTGCCTTTGCCTTTGTAGTCGCCTTTGCCGCCGTCGCCTTTGTGGCCGCCTTTCCAGCCGTGATCGTCACTGCCACGCGCAGGCGTGCGCCCGCGCCGACCGCCTCAGTGGGATCATGTTATTGGTCCTGAAAGACATAAATCCCAAATCCCAACGAAACAACATAGACACCCCAACAACTCTGGGCTTTAAGTCAAGCTGCTCCCGCTCTCAGACGCCGGCGCCTGGTTGGACCGCTGCTTCAAAATATCGATGCGTTCCGACATCGCCCGCGTCAAATTCGCGCTGCGGTTGCCCCACTCGGGCAGCCCAGTGTCAAGCTTGCGAGCTTCTTAGTGCATCGAAACAATTCCAAATAGCTTTGGGTTCGAGGGTACTAGGGGTTCCGGGGGGGGGGGTTGAAACAAGAGCTTGTTTTGGATTCCTGCTATCTTTTCTTAAAAGCTTCATCATTCTTAGGGCCAATTGGCTTCAAGGTCTGGGGGTGTAGGGGTTTGGATTGCTCTAGCCCAAATACCAGCCAAGCTGCTGTCGACAAAGCCGACAATCTCGCTCGCCTTCGCCACGCCGCCCGCCATGAGCACCATCGCCGACGCCACCTTAGTTTGGGGGCAAGTTCATGGTGCCCAGGTCCAATCCATAAACCAGTTTTAACATTAGAAGTTGGCGTTTCCTCTAACAGGCTTTCAAAGCTAGTCTTGTGATTCAGGGTTACTCAGGAGAATCCAGGGTTTTAGAACTTAGAAGCCATTAATAATTATTAAAATAAATCTAAGTCTATTGGGATCAGGAAGGATAACATAAGCCTGGGAACCGACCATGTCCGCTGATCAACCTCCAGCTCTTCCAGGACACTGTAAAGCGCCGGCGAATGGCTCAGGACACTTTGGCGCACCTTCCAGGATTCCAGCTTAACTACTTATAGGCCTTAGACCCCTTAGCCTTGGAAAGGTGATTGGTTAAGAATTGCTTGACACCCAAAGTGCAAACATGTGTTACCCCACATATATAACCGAACCTATGCCTAAGTACTAAACCCACAACAGCAACTTTTTACAACAACACCGAGCCAGATCCGTAGCAGCCGCCGGCGCCGCCGCCGCCGCCGGCGCCGCCGCCGCCGCCTGGGAGCCCTTGGAGTCACCCTTCGTCGTTGGCATCGCCTTCGCCGGCGGAGCCGCCGCTGCTGGCGGTGCCTTCGTCGTCGCCGGCGCCTTGGGTGGGGAGTCCGCCTTAATGCCGAGCTTCCTCCCCACCTCGTTCACCGCCGCGATGATTTTGTCCTTGCCCCTCTGTGTGAGAGGGATATCGCCAACGCCATACACCCCCGTCTCACTGTGGGAGGGCAGTTCAAACTGAAGGTTGAAAAGGATCGCCAGCGCCACCGCCACGCTCGCCGACCTGTGCTTCCCCGCCGCACCTGATGAAAGGCTTAAATGACTTGAGGTTTAGAGCTCCAATGAAAATTACAGAAAAAAACTAAGAAAAAACTAGGCTGTATACAATCAGGGTGCAGATCAGCTGCACCAGCACCGGCGCCTTCCAGAGATCGCCATCGAACGCCGCCAACCCCTTGAGGTAACCAAGAAGCATCGCCACCGCCGTAATGAACGCCCGCATAAAGCCAGGCTCGTCCATCATCGCCAAGAGGAAATCCTCGTTCTTCTGAGGATTCCACTCGCCTGGGTGGGCATCCGTAGCAAATTATTAAACTTTAACCACGAACCCTCAACTGAACTCAAGCGGTGTCCCTACTCCCAAATACAAGAAACAACGTATACCTGAAAATCCAAGTCTCCCTTCACCGCCCGGGACGGCCCGGGCGACTTGGATCGCCCGCGCGTCCCCGCCGACGCCGACGCCTTCGCCTGCCCCTTCTCCTGCTCCCTGGCAGGGTCTTTCATCATTTGCCTCACGTCAAGCGACATGTGGACGTGATCCGGGTAGGTCCGCTTCAGATACCCAGTCATCATCGACCTCCCTTTTCCGCCAGCGCCTCCGCATTGAGGCCCAAATATCAAAACCCAAATAGTATAAGAATGTAGCTATTGCTTGGAGAAGTACGGTATGATGCTTATCATCCGCATAAGTCTCCACATTGGTATTGCTATTACTAGAACTATCGAAAATTCATAGTACTGACTTAAAGTTGGTATGACTTATTATTATATCACATAAGTGAACAGATTTCATAAATAAGACTATTTCTTAATCAGACTCAAGGCACCGGTCGCCTTGTACTCGTGATCCGCCCCCCATGCTATGATGAAGCTTCCATCCGGGATCGCCGGCATGGAGGGCAGGCCAGGAAACGCCACAGGCGGCATGGCTGCGAGTACGCCTACGCCTACGCCTACGAATGCGCCTACGCCTACGAATGCGCCTACACCTGCGCCTAAACCTGCGCCTGCACCTGCGCCTACGCCTTGCGCCTACGCCTTGCGCCTACGCCTTCAACTACCTGCGCCTGCAATCGCCTAGGCCTAGGTAGCTGTGAGTGTAAGTGTCACCTTATCGGAATCAGTCGCCTAAGCGCTCATCGCCAATGCCCATGAACCTAGGAACTGAATCTGAAATAAAACATCTAAAGTCGAAGGTAAGCCTAATGATTAAAATGGTAACATGACATGTCCAAAGTCCTAAGGGCTGACGCTGAAATGTTACGGTAGCCGCACATGCCCCTCAAACCCAAATCCCTCCCGCAAATAACCCCCTACCCCAAACCCGAGTCTGACACCCGACAACACCCAATGCACACAACCCTTGACCCGAAACTCCCTAAGTGAAGCTTTAAACTCTAAACCATCCATAATCCAAACCTTATATAAACCCTTACTACAGCCTAACCCCTTTGAATACTTAAAAGCCCCCACTCTCCCCGGGCACCTCGATGTTGTCGACGGCGCCCAGCGATGGAGGGGCGCCCAGCGGCGGACCATTCTCTATTGGGGCTCAAGGTCTTAGGGCTTGGGGTTTAGGGGGCTTTTGGTTGAGGGTTCACGGTTTACAATTCAGGGTTTAAAGGGGTTTTTCAATTTAGGGTCTAAGTACACTAACTAGTACAGGGCTTCTTTAGGGGTTCGTTGCATCGGGTTTGAATGGGGGGTTTAGGGATTTCGGGCTTCAAGTTCTACAAGCCCTAAATTCAAACCTTGCTATTAGAACTAAATCCCAATACTTGAGCCTTCAAGGGGTCCTACCAATAATACAGGTACTTTGACGCCTGAGTATGTACTGCATAGCCCGGAACCCTATTTTAAACCCCTGAAACCGTAAAACCTAAACCCTAATTGAAAGACCCCTTAAACCCTTTTTTTTACTACTGGGCTTGGGGCTAGCCAGATCCTTAAACACTGAACCTTGAACCCTAAACCCTGAACCCTCAACCAAAAGCCCCCTAAACCCCAAACCCTAAGACCTTCAGCCCCAATAGACAGGGTCTGAAATCTGAATAACAATAACAACAACTACTACTACGATTATAATTACATAAGAGTATCAGAATACAGTGCTAGTTAGTGTACTTAGACCCTAAACTGAAAAACCCTTAAACCCTGAACCCTAAACCGTGAACCCTCAACCAAAAGCCCCCTGAACCCCAAATCTTAAGACCTTGAGCCCCAAGGTCTGAAATCTGAATAATAGTAGTCATAACAACAACAACAACAACAACAACAACAACAACAACAACTACTACTACTACTACCACGACTAATCTCTTAATGACTTCTTCTGTAGTGACTTGATCCAAGGCCGGGCAAAAAAAGGCAAAAATAAAAAATGTCCGAAAGCAACACCTAGTATAGGTTAGGGTACCCAGAAAAGGGACCCTAATTTTGACAACTACCCATATGGTACCCCATACAGGTTAAAGGTTACGTACCCCACTAAAAGGATATGGGAAACCTGCCGGTTGGCTTTTCTGATGTTCTGTTGGTTGGCCTTAGGCAGTGCCCCCCTACAGTAAGAATCTATAATAAGGCTACTATTAAGGTCCTATAATATATCTATATTATGAATATTATCCAAGGATTACTGAGTGGGGGCCGTACCCAAGGTTGGCCCGTGAAGCCTTGAACCGTGAAAAGTCACCAAGCTTAAACCCGAAAGCAAGTACAACAAAGACGAAGGCCTGGACTTTAGACTGTGAGACCTACGAGTGCTCTCCTTCTGAGGTGTTTCTGCCAGGGACGATGGTTTTGCGAAGATCGGGCTTTAGGGTCCAGGGAGCATTTCGTGTAACGATTTCGCAAAGGTTTTAGGCTTTTGGGTTGCGTTTCAGGTGATGCCGTCATCCGAAACTTCAGGTATCCATTGCAGCCCAAGCGCGGACGTGGCGACAAGAGCCGCGCTGACAGGAGGTATTAGTAGTCGTTTAGAGGTTTGAGGGTTTTGGGTTTCGGGGGTTTCGTCCTGACCATTGAACATGCCCTGTTTGCTCAACCTATTTCTCCCGCAAGTGCAAAAGCGACTTGACCACTGCTGGTCACTGAAGTTTTCACTGGGGCAGAACTAGTTTCGGGCGGAAGGTGGTATGCTCAGAAGATCTGGAAATCTCCTCTCTGGGTCAGCCAAAGAGCCGTAAGGCCCTAAAGGCAGCAACGCGTCCCAACACATGCAGGGCTTCAGGGCTTTGGTGTTTGGGCGGCGCTGAGCCCTAAACCTCCTGAACCCGCACCCGCAACATGCGACCCTAAGACCCGGCACCAAAATCCCTAAAGCTCCAACTGCAAAATCCTAAAGAGTGTAGGGTTCAGGGTTTCAATCGGTAACTGCGATGTGGCTACGGGCACCCTTCAAGCAAAAGTCTTTGATGGTTTCGAGTTTCGGGTGGTGCTGCAAGACATCCACATAAGGTAGGTGCCTTTCGACTGTCTCGCGTTTGGGACAGTCCTCCCCATAGAACCCTGAACCCTACAACCCCAAAGCCCTAAACCCTCAACCCTCCACCTCCATTCCTAAAACCCTAAACCCTAAATCCAAAAACCCTCAAAAGTTAACAACTTTTGAGGCCTTTGACATCGGAAACTTGCGCCTTTGTAGGATTGAAGAAACGAACAGCCTTCCTCCCTGAACCCACAGCCGCTTCAGGGGTCCTTCAAGGCTCCTTTGGGCTAAGGGCTTCCTTTAAGGGGTTTGGGGCTTTGGGGGTGTAGGGTTTTCGACATATTTTAGGCCCTCCAACTTGGGGAGTAGGATTTAAGGTTTTAGGGATGTTTTAGGGTTTCTAGCGCTTCTGGGGCTGGGGCTTTAGGGTTTAATTCTGTTTGGCTTCCGTTCTCCTGTATAAGACCATTAAGTGGTCGGAAACCCCAAAAGCGTACGTAAACCCAGAACACCGCCTAATTCCGACACCTTCTACCCTTAAGACCCTACATTCGAAAAGCTTAAACCACCAACAGAATCCTAAACCGAAAAACAGAAAACGCCAGAAAACCCCGAACCCGGAATCCAGTAATCCCCAACCCGAAATCACCCAGAGCCACTGGCCTCTGACTCCAAGGAGCTGATGCCTCCCTCATGCTGCCGGGGCTTCGGTGCCCGCGCTTTTCCCAGATCTCGGCTCTTCGCTGCAAGCCCAAGCAGAGCGAAATCGCCAGAGAGCCGACAGTCCCGGAGGAATTTGGGAGTTTCCGAAAATAGGGGACCCTAATATAGTACCCTAAATAGTAGGATCCTTATTATAAGGACCCCTAGACAAGGTACGAAACTCCCATTTGCCTTCAGCCCTAAATCATCGGGGTGTTGGGTTAAGGTTTAAGGTTAAGGGTGTAGGGCTCATTTCAAATCACTGGGGTGTAGGGTTAGGGTTGAGGGTCATCTTGAGGATCCTCCATAGTGCAAGGCCATCTTCCTGAACTAAGAGGTCTTGGGCGGCTTTGTCGGTACGACGAAAAGCCTAGCCGACTTGTGGACGTGGGGCTTCAGGCGTCGACAGCTTTCATGTTGAAATGCTGGAGACTATTGGTGTCCACGGCTTCCTATTCAGGGACTGAAACACCCTTAAACAGAGTTTGTAGGACCATACGAAAAGAGAGGGAACGCTACTGCAAACAAAAAACCTTTTTCCGCTCGACGTAGCTACTTTGGCGATCGAGTCGGCTTATTTGGCCATCGAGACGGCTGAAGCCTAACCCTAAACCATGCCCTAAACGACCACAACCGAACCCTTGTATAGGATTTATGGGGACCCTAGAACATACATCAAAATACACGGTTTTGGTAGGTTAAGGTGACCCCCAAACCCTAAACCCGAGAAGCCCTAAACCCGAGTCGGCTCAGTGCGGATGGAGCAGGCGCTGGCTCAAAGCCTCAACCTGCGAACAGGCGTCGTTTGGATTGAGAACTGTTTAGGGTTTAGGGCTTCGAGAAGCGATGGCTCTGAAACACAAACTTATTAAGGTTACAGGTGGGTTACTCATCGTCGGCATTACTATCCGATGGCCGCTTCGCCTAAAATTCCCAAAAGAAGGACGGTTTGCCGAATCCTGGATATGTAACCCTGACCAAAACTCTGTCTGTCGAGCCGATGCTACAAGCTCGTGGGCAACAAACGACTACGGTATGCACTCCGTCCTCATGATTACTTCTAGGTTGCAATCCCCGTTAAGCTGCTTATAACCTTACTTACTAGGCCTCATGATCCTCGATTTAACATTCTCGTGCTGCGAATCAAACGTGGCTTCGGATTTCGGGTGTTTCTAGTATCCTTCCAGCTGTGTGCTGTTGGAACCATCAAGACATCAACCAAGAAACAACCAATACTCCTCGTGCGATAAGACGACGGCCACGACGACGATTGCTACTGCTTACTCTCAGTTCACGTTCTGAGCATCTCTGCGAACCCAAAACCCTAAACCCTGAACCCTAAACCCAAAACCCTAAAGCCCAAAAGCCCAAAAGCCCCAAGCCCAAACCCTGAACTCCGGACTTGAAGCTTAAAGCATCAACACCAAGTCCCAACCCGGGGACCACAGACGGTAAGGTGATCAGCCACAAACTCCCTCCCCATCCCCATCCCCAAGCCCTAAACCCCACACCCCTTAAGTGTTTCAACCCTAAACCCCACACCCTAAACCCTAATCCCTAAACCCCAGATCCTAACCCTAAACCCTAAATCCTACTCCTATAAACCCTAACCCCTAAACCCGAGACCCTAAACCCTGAATCCCCACACTCTAAACCCAAGACCCTAAACCCTGAATCCCAAAAACCCCGTAAACCCCAAACCCTAAACTCCGCAGACCCCATCCCTGAGCCCTCCCGACTCCAGGTCCCCGGGCTAATTGAAAGGAACCCTTGTAGTACCCTTATACTTACCCTTTAAAGGGACCCTACGGTACCCACCAAGATAAAGGAGCCCTGGCGACCCTGGGTCCCCGGGCCAAATGTTTCTTGGGCGAAAACTTCCGGATTGGCGCGGCAGACCGGCCGCACATCCCAGTTGTAGCCTGGCTTAGGGGGGTTTAGGGGCTTAGCGGTTTAGGGTTTTGAGGGTTTTAGGGTTTTAGGGTTTAGGGGTTTAGGGTTTGAGGGTTTTAGGGTCTTAGGGTGGGTATCAGGGTTTAGGGTTTTATAGGGCTTTAGGGCTTTAGGGTTCTAGGGTTGAGGGTTGTAGCCTGGCTTGGCTCTGTGGCACGTATGAATAGGAGACCTCTACTACTAAGCTACGTCCGATGGAGTCATGTAACCAACTCGTTTTTGCATCTGTTACATGCATGAAGTTCTGAAGGCAGATATGAGAGCTGGCTGGTTGGCGAATGCGGCATGTGGGAGTTTCCGAAAATTAGGGGTATCTTACTTCGGGGTCCTTACAACAAGGATCCGACTTTTTAGGGTAGCATATTAATAGGGCCCCCTATTTTCGGAAACTCCCATGTGTTGTATCAGCCTGATGAATGATGTAACCCCCACCCCACACCGCAATAATTGAACTCGCCTGTACGCAAGCGCCTTCTGCCAGAACCAAGCGCCAAATCCAGAAGGCCTAACCACAACAGTTTCTGAAGCCTGTAAACTCTAAATCTTAAATAATCTGCTAAGCGCTATCATCCGAAAGCTCTAGCAATTACACCCTAGAGTGGGCTTTTGAGGCTTCATGCTTGAAGGCACTCCTTCGGATCCTCGTGCAATTTTGTGGTTTGCCTATAGGTGTTTTTTCAGACAAAGACCCTTGGCCTGGCAAGCTGAGTCGGCTAAAACTTCTTCTGTGCGGGGTAGAAGATCAAGGCATCAAGAAACGGCATCGGGAAAGTTTCGAACATGCAGGTCGAAGAAGCTGGAGCTAAGGATAACTGACGACACGGCCTGGAAGGACCTGCTGAACGTACACCATGTAGAGGTACACCCATATGAGCGCCGCAAAGACCTCCCAAAGCAAGCCGTCACGCAGATGTTTCTTGATGCTAGGACACGAAATTCCTGATGAGAAACCCTAGGGCCCTAGGGCTCAGAATTCAACATATTGGCCCTAGCAAGCCCTGTTCCCAAACAAGCAAAAAGAGTTGCTGTGGATGACATCCCTTTCAACAGTAAGATACACAAATATCCATCCCAAGTAGAGTGACGCAAGGTTTGGGGTTTTGCAGCTCGAGGCCCCAACTTGAAGCAAGGTAATACAACAGGCCCTCATAATTAGAATAGGCTTCCTTTAAGGATCCCTCTACGGATTCTATACGAGTTGCTACTGGTAAAATAAAGGTTGTAGTAGCTGGCCTTCAATATTTAGACTAGGGTTTTGGAAGAATTTGGAAGTACAGCTATGTTAAGGAACTCGAAGTAACGTTGACAGCTGATCAGGCCAGCAATGTAGGGGTCTTCGAAATTACCTATACTATTTTGGAGACCCCGAAACCTGACTCTAAAACTTGTAGTCCCTATAGTACATTATCCGACCCGGTCGTAGTGACAAGAAATCGGTAACCTGGTATCAGGAACATGGAAGTTCGCAGCTGCTACGGTTTAGGCTTTAGGGCTTGTGGTTTAGGGTATATGTAGGGTTTAGGGGTTTAGGGTTTAGGGGCTTATGGTTTAAGGTCGCGAGGGATTTATATTCTGGTTTTCCACTTCGATCAGGCATTTTATGACG
Source organism: Symbiodinium sp. CCMP2592 (assembly GCA_905221615.1). Classification (NCBI taxonomy): domain Eukaryota; class Dinophyceae; order Suessiales; family Symbiodiniaceae; genus Symbiodinium; species Symbiodinium sp. CCMP2592. The sequence goes on along the minus strand of CAJNDT010000557.1, from coordinate 2,252,746 downwards.
ACATGTGTATTGAAGCCCCAGGTGCCACCTTTTCCATGGGGTCTTTCGCAGCCGAGCCACCCACATCGATGCAACCACAAGGCCGGTCCCCTTGGGCCTCGGAGGTGTGCGGTCTTCTGCTCACGGATTTGAATTTGTTTTGTAGGTTTTGGTTGTTCCTCTTTGTGGTTCATATTCAGAATCCTATAAAGTATGTAATCCCAACAAGGAACCACTATGGAGCCTATGGGTATAGGTGAGGGTCACAGCTAAAGTTTAAAAGGCCGAAGATTTACCCGGGACGGGTAATTGGAGGCTTTCCCCGTGCACCATCTGCTCTGGAAAACACAGACCCCCATAAAAGGGTATACCGCTGCATGAAGAGCTTTATGGTTTAATCATTGCTCAGGAATAAACGGCTATTCAGGGCATCTTGGAATGGGGTTGGGGGATGTGGTTTGGGGTTGAGGAGGGTGAAGGGGATTAAGGAATAACGGGTTTGTCGTGCGGGTAATGGACTTGTGGGTGTAACTGGGTACTCCTATCCCGGCGCTTTAGGGTTTGTAGTGTTTAGGAGTTTAGGGTGTAGGGATACTGATCGTTGGCCTTCAAGGAGAGTCAAGCTCAAACCCTGAACCCTGCAAGCGGCCTCGGGCAGTACCAGTGCTGCAGCACTGCGCTGAAACCGTCAAAGTCTGCCCGCAGAGAGCACATCCGACATCCTCCGCCCGTTCATCCTAGGTTGTGGCGGCTGGCCTACAGAACTTCACTTGAACTCCTGGAACTTTTGTTCCCAGTAGTCCGTGGATATACCGGGGCCAAGACTACTCGCAGATTGAGCTGTTGACATCCACGGCACTGCTCCCAAGGCAAGGCGAGCCTTGTGGAACAATCCTGCATCCCAATACTTGTCCTCCAGGAGCCCAGATTCATCGTGGAACATGAGAGCAGCCAGAAGCAGCACGGAGTGTTCCAGCATATGCGAAGAGTTGCATTTAAGCTTATGCAGCAAGCGACAGAGATGCTCTTCGCCACGCAACAACTCCTTGCAAAACTTCTGCCAGCGTGTGCGCGCAAGCCACTTCATAAACACAACAGAGCATGAATGCTTGCTCTGATCGAACTGGCCGGGACCATACACGTCATGAGGAGAAAGGTTCAATGCTGTGTTGGCCAGGCAGTGCAATGCTGCAGCTGAAGCCTCAGAACCTCCACGCCCACCAAGGATGCTCAACATGGCTCTGACGAATTTGTACTCGGGTTGGAGAGCTTTTTGAACAAAATCTTGATCCGCGGCCAGCTTGCGAATCAGCGCTAGGAAATCCGAAGATGGAGACTGCAGAAACTCAGGGTCGGAAAACCGAGCAAGAACAAGCACATGCTCCTCAGAAGCAGGGTCATCTTGCCACAGGTGCAAGGGTCGGCCAACCCTCGCCAAGAACAACTCCGAAACCTTCATTCTACCCGCTCTGCCTAGAATCGAAATGATGCAATCCAAGACTTCTGCTCGTTTGACAGATTGTCCGCAACTTGGGTCTTCGTGGAGAAATTTGGTGACTAATAGCAAGGCTGTAAGAGCAAGGCCGTGCCTTTCTTCAGTTGTTGGGTGAGTTGAGTCTTGAGAATCGAATAGTAGGCTCTTTGTCCGCCCGAAAACATCCTGGTCATAGGCCTGCTTGCGACATCCCTCGTTGCTCGCAAGCCCTTCAATCACCAGCAGGCCGAGATCTGCCGGAAGAAAGCGCTTGGAACCACAGAAGAAAGGTTCGAGGGCCGTCGGCTGCTGGAGAAGACCCAAGACCTTTACAACCAGCTCGGATTCGCAAGCTTCTTGCACCCACACAACATCCGAAGACAGGCCCCAGGCAACCACAAAGACCTCACACAGCTGCTGGGGCATTGGCGAGACTCTTTGGATCCCTGGAAGATGGAGTGCATCGAAGCACTTCCTCCACATCTCGTTGAGGTTGCCACAGAGGCGGTTCGCTTCAAATTCAAAATCAGAGCCTTTCTGCCACAGCAACAGCAAGTCTTGAGCTTTTGCAGAAAACGAAGCTGCATGCTCTTCGTCGAGGTGTATGTCTGCATCGCTGGTCTCGGTAGTCAGGCTGCAGATCTCGTCCGTCATTATTGCTATGTCACTAGGTGCCATGACTTGCCTGCAGCCGGGACAACTCCCGTTCCGGTGAAGCTTGCACAGTATCAGAGTCACTGGAGCTCTGATTGGTGTGCCGTCGGGCAAATGTCCATGTCTGCCAGGGCATTCTTGCTGACGACACACATACCGGTACTTGCCCTCATGATGGCACCCTTGACGGGAACAAGCCAAACGCGAACCCGGAGTGCTTGTCGAGAGCGTCCGCATCCTCAAACATGCAGGACTCCCATGTCGGGAGAGACCCGTGGCGTTGTTTCACTGCACCAAGCTTTACAGAATGAACATGAGTGAAAAAACAATTGGAAGGCGATCTTCGCGGGTTATTGACGAAACATGAAAGCTCGTAGGTTATTGGAACCAAGTCGTCTGGGCAAGTACTTCTGGGTTAACTTGTGTGTTTGGAAACTTTGATACGGCCTACCCTGCTCTGTCATGCGTAGCAGCTCGAGGCAATAACGCTTCAGAAGAGACGTGGTTCGAGCTGATGCGGGGTGGTAGCTCGCACCCTGAATCTTAAACTACTAGTACCCTTGCTACGCTCGAGGCTGAGGGATGTTGGGCCCTGCAAGCGCATCGTAGGTTTGCGCGGTTCCATGGTTCAAGGTTGAGGGTGTATCGGGTTGAGTGTTTAGGGGCGGTAGGTCTTTAGGGTCTAAGGTTCAGGGTGTTGGGGCCACAGGCGATGCCCAAGCAAAGCAGTCCCCACATCGCTGTACTCATGGCGCCAGATGGTCTCGCGCTGAGGGTTTATAAGGCTTGAGAGAAAACACTGGCACTGAATGCACTAATAAAGCATACTCACTACTGAAACGCTTCTCGAGTTGAGATTAAGGCACGTATCCGCCGAACGACTTGTCCGGAAATCGGTTTGTGTAAGAGCTCCGGCCAGGGGTCCTGGTATGCCCTGAAGCGAACGAAAAGGCTTCGACTGGTGGGGATTGCCCAGAGGCCCCAAAGTAGTTCTGTGTTTGCATCTGTAGTAGCTGTGCGAGATCAGTTGAAGATTGTGCAGCAGAGCGTCTGCATAACCCCTGCGCAAGGATGACACCTTGCTTTTGGCAGGAACGATACCAGAAGATTAGCATGGCCACCGTGCGTGGCTCAAGATGACAGCGAAAGAAATCGAGAAGTGTACTTGGGTGTTGAGGGTTAGGGGTTGATGAAAAGGGGTGTTGGGGATGTCATCCCCATACTCCTCTCTTGATGATGTTCCCTTTCAGATCAGAACCAGACTTCAACAGCAGCAGCAGCAACAGCAGCAGCTGCAGACAAGTCCGACATTCAGCATCGTCACCGACACTCAGAGCCCTGATCAAGTCAACCCACAATCACAGGTTATGAGTAGCCCAATTATGCTTAACGAGCACTCAGCAACAACTGCAGCAGCGTCAGTAGCTCCAGCAACACAAGAGATGGTGCAGATGAGGCTACAGCAGATGTTGCAGATCCAAGCCCCAGCAGAAATCTTTCAGCTGATTCAGGCCAATCATGCAGTCAACAACGATGCAACGTCAGCTCAGGACATCCAGGCTAATGTGCATCAGGTGGCATTAGAACTTGAAGCCCGTACTCAGCGATTGGCTGCGTGTGTTTCCAGCTTGACGGGTGACTTGGAGAGTGTCAAGTTACAGACTTCCAGCTTGCTATATGCTGCCCAGACGCAAGAGGCATCCTTGACATCAGCCGATGGCGTGGTTAAGGACATGGCGAATCATATTCAGCAGTTGGAAAGGGTTGTAGCCCAAGTATCACGAAGTCAGGTTACATTCGAGTCAACGATGGGGGCTCGTTTGGAGGCCATAGAACGAGATGTGAAAGCTTTGTATGGATCAAGCGAATCAGTGGACGCATTGAGGAGTGAGGTTGCCTCGATGAAGGTGACTCTTGCATCGCTTGAGACCAGGCAAGGCAGTCGAGACGACGACATGATTCATGAATCTCTTAAGCAGTATGTGCTTGAAGAGTGTATGTCAAAGAATGATGGTCTTGATTGGTCACGACGCCTCATGGATTTGCAAGTGGAGCAGGATAAACTTCGGAGTAGTCTGGAAGCTTCGTTAGCAAGTCATGAGGCCGAGGCCAAGAAGACTATGAGCGTGTTGGAGAGCATGGTGGCTTATGAGAGAACCACTAGTACACTTCAGCAGCGCTATGATGAGATAAGCAAACAGTTGGATTTGCTGTCTGTACACTTGAACGATGGTCGGGTGAGGGAACAGGCCAACGCACCACGTCAGCCTGCTCCTATGTTTGCAGACAAAGTGAGCCAGCAGTCATCAGCCGAGCCCACTACGCCCCGGATTATTGGATCCTCGAGGCCAGAAAGGTACAACATGACTCCAGAAGCTGGGAAGGATTTAAGTTCGGAGCAAGTGGACATGGGTTGGTATGATGATGACGAAGACAATGCACCGCTGAGTAGTCTTAGCTTTGGACCGTCAGCTAGGCAGACTCATCTTGAATCATCACCACCTGGGTTGCCAAAGAGCGCGAGGAAGCAAACTGAAGTATCATCGTCAGCTTGGAAGCTCTTGAAAGACATGCCAAAGTTGAACAGCAATGCATCGGAAGCATGGGAACAAGGCGTGCATTTCAGGCAGTGGACCACCGAAGTGGCAGCGGTTGCAGAAGCTATCCATCCCAACTTCGCTGATTTCTTCAGGAGGAGACTTGATGAGGGACAGCGTAGATATGAGAAGAGGATGGAGCAAGGCTTCAGTGATCCGGTGCCGGCGGCACAGTCAGTTGACAAGGAATTTGAGACTAGGCTGTCTCTTACACTTTTGAAGTTGCTTCCGAACAAGATAAAGACACATGCGCTTGAGCGGGGCAATACCCAGGATGGTATATCTACTATAGTGCTTTTGGAATCCATCTATGAGCAGATGACGCCTGGAGGGATCCGAGAAAAGAACTCATTGTTGCAATATTTGCGTACGCCACCTGTTGCAAACCATGGTGAAGAATTGACTGCCACTTTGCGGAGGTATCGTCTAGCAATGCAGAGGGCTGCACATCTTGCTATCCCAGCCTTGGCAGCACATGAATCAATTGCAGCTCTTGATCTGATGGTTAAGCCACTTGAGAAGAAACATCAAGCTCTCAGTGTACGGTTGGGAATCATGCGTCTTCAGTCCAACATCCAGATCCCTACCCCAGAGGGGGTGGAAGTGTACATGAAAGTGTTGGAGGCCGAGGCTATGAAGCTTCAAGCTGAAGAGGCAGGCAAACCACGATCGGCATCGAGGAGTGATGGTGGGGATGAGTACTCTATCCCCTCAGCTAACCAGGTGGAGGGAAAGGGTACAAGGCCGCTTTGCGCATACTTTAATACGGCTCGAGGCTGTTTGAAGGGCAGCGCATGCACATTTCGACATGAGAAATCGAGTGGTGGAGACCAGAAGGGAAAGGGTGCAAAGGGCAAGGATGGAAAAGATGGGGGAAAGCCTGGAAAGGGTGGTCAGGTTACCAAGCCTGAGCCAAAGGTCCCGCCAGCTCCCAAGGCTGATGCCAATGCCGTGGCGGAGGCCAAGGTGAAAGCCAAGGCCGAGAAAAAAACGGCAGCAGCTGCAAAGGCAGCAGCTAAAGCAGCAGCGAAGGCAGCAGCTAAGGCAGCAGCATCATCAACAGCAGCAGCAGCGAAAGCAGATGATGATGATGTTCCAGCTTTAGTTGGTGCAGCGTACACTCCAGCAGTTTCTTGTTCAACTGGAGCACGGGCTTCTATGGCAAGAAGGGCAGAGGGAGATACCAGCGACAGTGACATTGATAACTTGAGCGTTTCAGGGATTCCCATGCGCGCCGATGGTCAAACTCCAGACTGGTCAGAGGTTGAGCGTGGTGAGTTTTCTAGTGAGGAGTCAGAATCAGATGGTTCAGATGAGATTTTAAATCTACAACGTCAACCTGAACCGTTGTGGACTTTAGATCTCAGTTTCGAGGAGTACGTTGTTTGGAGCAGATCCGGACACGTCCAGGCCCAGGCCCATCGGGCTTTCCGCCAGGTCACGAATCCGAATGCGATTGACTGGCCCATCTGGTGGACCATCTTGCATGACCAGCTTGATGAAGATGAGAGGGGAGTGATTCCTGTAGTAGAGGGTGTAGACATGTTGCGATGTGATGTGGTCCAGATAATGTTTGAGGATGATGTTGCAAGACCAGTCTTTGTTATCTGGCTGATTGAACAAGAGACTGGGAGAGAGCGCCATATTGCAATAGTGAGACATCAGCAGAGGCCTCGAGTGAATCCGTGGCCGGAGTCAGGGATGAGTCAGGCTGCTTCTTCATCTTCCCATCAAGGTGCACAAGGCGCACACTCACATTCCGACACAGCTTCAGTTGGCTTGCCACGCATGGGTTATCCTATAACTCCTCTGGCGAAAGCTGCAGCTTTTGACATCAGGTCTTCAGATAGACAGGCTTTCCAAGTGGCGCAAGCAACAGCAGAGGTTTTTGAGGTGCATGCGGAATTCCCATCGCATGACAGTGGAGGTGAACCGGATGATGAGCAAGGTAGTCCGAGGTCTAGTGCCATATCTTCAGGAGGAGACGTGCCCACGGCGATGCGTTGTATTGCATTGGAGGATTGTGATGATATCCCGAGTTTGGTTGGTGCTAAGAAAACAAACATTGCTGCACGACTAGAGTGTATAGATCAACCGACAGGCAGTACAGCAGCAGTGCCACAGGTTACGATGCCTTCAGTTCTGGTTGATTCTGGAGCAAATGAAACGATCAGGCCTTGGACGAGCGACATCAAAGAGAGCGGAGGTAAGCGCACAACGGTTGTGACGGCATCAGGTGATCATGTTCCGGCTGTGAAAACTAGGGATGGCGAACTGTGTATACAGGCTAGCCCATCGTCCAGGGACTGGCTGCTCAGTGTCCGCAGATTGGTTGATGCAGGGGGAGCGTTTTCTTGGAATCAGAGCGGTGCAACAGTGACATATTTGGATCAGCATGGTAGACATCAAACAATTGAATGCCTTATACAGAATGGCTTACCATTTCTTTCTTGGCAGGACTTCAGGCCGATTAGGATCATGCTATCCAGATTTCACAAGGCTCAAACTTCGTCAGCTTTGCTGGCGAAAGCTGGGGGTGATGATGAAGGCTGGGTTGAGTGTGACACTTGCACATTGGAGCAGCTGATGCAAGACACCTGGAATGAGGAAACGATGTGTGCAGGAGTGGAATTCACAGATGAGGTTCTCAAGAGCGAGACACTGGCGCGCGAGGTGCTAGCGAAGGGTTCCATCACGTATGAAGAGCTGTGGGAGGTTGTTCGGAATGCATCGCTGCCTATGTCCTCGAGAAGAGCTAAAATGTGGATCTTCGGTTACTACTGTCACGGTGGGATAGTTGGAATCACGAACTTGACGAGACAAAGACCAAACTTGTGCAAACTGGTAAATGCATTTATTCGACAAGAGCTTCCAGGCCTCACCTATGCAACTTTTCAGATTGCCATCGACGCAACTCTGACGCCACATCGTGACCTGACAAATGAGGTCAGCTCCAAAAGTGGAGTGATTGGACTGACCAAATTCACTGGAGGACGATTGTGGATAGAAGACAGTCATGGCATGGTGAAGCGAAGGATCGTCGGAGATGAGATCAAGGTTGGAAATCTTTTGGAGGTGAGCCGTCAAGCTCACACCTTCAACGCTCGGCAGTGGCATGGAGCGGACAAGCATAGGGGAGTAAGAGGCATTGTGACCTGTTACACTCCGAGATGCTTGGACAAAGGGGACATTGACACACATCAGTGCTTGTGCGACTTGGGTTTCAACCTGCCGCCGCAGCAGTTACAACAAATCACATCCCAAGCCAAGCAAAGCCCAAGTAGAAGCATCGCTACCACATCGCACGATGCGACTCCTTCTGATGATGATGAAAGTGATGATGAGGACTCTGTGATTGGGTTCGAGGGTTTTAGGTCTTCGGGGAGTTCGGGAAGGTGTAAGGTGTGTGGAGTTACGTTGCTGACTCCTGCGTCCGAGCCTGTAGATCCATGGATAGCCTGTGCCTTGGAAGAGAAATCTTTAGCGTCAAGCTTCGATGAGGCAGCGCGACAGAGGGCAGTGCAGTTGCTCCAGTCGAAGTGTTCAAAGGGCTTGTATGAGAGGCACTGTCCAAAGTGCTCGGAGTCTGCTGGACATAAGCGGAAGAGCAGGCGACTCACAGCTGAGGATGTTGCGCGAGGAACGTTATCTCTTGATTTGTCCGGGCCACATCCCCATGCTTTCTCAGGACATCGGTACTTCATGGTAGCCAACTTGAGTGTTGATGGTGATGATCTTCCGTTTTCTCGGCTACTATACACAAAGCAGTCGTCAGAGGTGGCCAAGGCATTGAACTCAGTGATGTGTCAGATTATCTCACTTGTGCAAGGAACTCCCTCGGTATTTCGCATTCACAGCGATGCTGGAAAGGAGTTCGTGGGTGGGGCATTTCAAAAGGAGGTGGAAAGTTGCAGCCTTTGGCCAACCAGGAGTGCTCCATACAATCCACAACAGAATGGCAGAGCTGAGCGTCTAGTTGGCATCCTGAAGCAAGCTGCAGCATCGCTTTTACTCCATGCTCAATTGCCACTGCAGTTATGGGACGAAGCCATTTTGGAAGCAACGTTTCTTAGGCGATGTCGCGCTTTGAAATTGGTCATTCCTAAGGATCGTCCCCATATGGGTGACACAGTACTTTTGCGAAAGCCTGTTAGTCCTGACACTCACCCCTTTGCTCCCAAAGCTGAAGAAGGGATCTTCCTGGCGAATGATGAACGCACTCCAGGGGGAGCCCGAGTCATGGTAGTGCGTGACGGAGGCACTGCAGTGAGAGTAGCACGAATGCCAGTGTTGGTTGACAAACAATCCCCGCGCTGGAGGCTGGAGAAGGGACCTCAGGACCAGGTTGTATGGATCAGCACTTGTGGGGATGTTTGTTGGGATGCACCACCTGCAGACTTGATCACAGTTGAGGAAGCAACTGGGGCAGTACAGGCATGGAATGATGGAAACACGGCTTCTGACATCATCAAACAACGTTTCAAGGAACACTTGAAGCCAGAGCTTTTGTTCAGCCTCTTCGGTCATGGATTCTTGGTTGAGCCGGAGCCCTCTGGACCCATTGTGGCTGCCAACGGTGAACATACTGAGTCTTTTCAGGAGGAGTGCAAGGACAACTGGTATCGGGTGTTCGACGCCGACACTGAGGATGCCATGAATGAAATGGAAGTTGCTCTCCGGCTTTTGGCTGAGGAAGAAGTCACAGGAGAACCGGTGCCCAGTAGCATTTTCTTCACGGGATCAGAACAAGACCGTCAGCCGTGGATTAAGGCAGCTGGAGACGAAGTATCAAACATGGTCACAAACACAGCATGGGTAGAGGTGAACATCAACCGAGCCCGAGAAGAATTGGGTATTGGACCACATCAGCGTTTGCCTAAGGTGCTTCCGATGACGGTTGTTTGTACCCGGAAACCTCTGCTAATGCAGGGGGACAAGTGTGATGAGAAATCGAATGGTGAATCTGAGAGTAAACACAAACAAGGCTCAGCATCGCAGTCAGCTGACGAGGTGAAGGCGTCCGAGCAGAAGCGCTTTAAGCCGAAGGTTCGATTGTGCGTTTGTGGAAACTTCGAAGAAGTCAAGCCTGGAATGAAGGATGCAAACGCAGCTGAAACAGTGCCAATTGAGGTGCTACGTTTGATGTTGACGCTCTTGGCGATGCATGTGACGTGGGCAGCGCTATCACTTGATATAAGTGCAGCCTTTCTCAATGCCGTGTTGACCGGAAGTGACATCATACTAATGCAACCGCCAAAATCATTAGTGAAACTTGGCTTGATTGCAGAAGGCGTATGGCTACGAGCTTTGAGGGCAATATACGGCCTGCGTCAATCCCCGGCTAGATGGGAAGAACATCGGGATTCAATCCTGAGTGGGGCGATCCTTGAGCCAGCTGCAGGAGATGAGCTGCCTGTTTTGGTGATTGAGGCCATGAAAGGGATTGGCGGCGTTTTCTTGATCAAGAGGCGCGATACTCAGGAGCTTGTGGCTGTGGCATGCGTCTTTGTTGATGATGTGCTTGCCATTGGTGAGACGGAGGCAATCTTGCGAATTGGGGAATTTATCCTTAAATCGTGGAAGGGAAAACTTCAAGGGATGATATCTCGTGACGCAAACCAGAAGTGGACAAGAGGGTCTCTTGAAGTGATGAAGAAGCCTGAGCTGGTGTTTGTTGGCATTCAAGTATTCTTCCATGACAAGGGGGTTGCCACATCCCAGCAGCGATGGGTTGTGAAACAACTCAACTTGAGAGGCTATCTGCATTTGAACGGCAGTCCTTGTCTACCTCAGGTTGAGGAAGGAAAGATTTCAAAAGGAAATGAGCAACAATGTGAGCCAAAGATCTTGAAGCAAGCTCAACGTGAGCTGGGCACTTTGATGTGGCTTGCCACAAAGACGAGACCAGACATTGCGGCAACATGCGGTATACTTTCGACGATGATCGTCTTAAGGCCGGACATGGTGTTGCAAAAGGTTGTAGGCATGTGGAAGTACATTCGATATACTATGTTTTTTGGCATGTGGTTTGCAGCCAATTCATGCAACAGTTTGTCACTGGAGTCAGATGCATCATTCGGGAGTGGAGCATCGCGCTCACGTTCAGGCTACTTGGTTAAGTGGGGCGGGAACACCTTGATGTACAAGTCAACGCGACAAACTTTGACCGCATTCTCAACATGTGAAGCTGAAACTGCTGCCATGGCCGATGCCCTTGCGGACATGCTACGACTTGAATGTTATGTCACACAGCTTGGAGAAGTCAGTGAAATGTTGGCGGAAGGCGACAATGCCGCCTCCATTGCTTCCTTGACCAAGCCGCGGTTCCAGGAAACGCTTTGGAGAACAAGGCATTTCGGACTCCGTGCATCGTGGATCCGTGATGTGCTTAAAGAGTCCGGAATTGCATTGTCACACAAGGCCGGGAGCGAGTTGACCGCTGATTTGCTTACAAAGACTCTTCCTCGTCTGAAGTTGGAGCAGTTTCGCAGAGCCATTGGTGTGTGCCGAGTTCATGATGACAACATACATGTTAGCTGAGACACGCTTTCGCACAACGACGTGATGGGAGTTTTTATTTGCAACCGAAGCACTTGCATAGCTCCTATATTCCTTCTCTGCATCATCTGAGTCTCTCATGAGTTTCCAGGTGGTCGCTGAGAGGTTGAGTTGTCTGCCACTGTGAGAACACACGGCGCAGGCATGCATGATATCGCCATTGGAACGTCCACTGATTAGTACAGGGCGAAATTAGCTTGATAATGTCGCAGTTTAGCCCACTGGGGATCAAGAACAATCAAGCACCTCGAAAAAAGAAAGGGTTCCCAAGGCCTGGCCATTCCGGGGGCATGGCATGTAAAGACTCCGAGGCCCTGCGACTTTGATAACGTAACCGCTACTTTGATGCAACAGTTTGAGCACCCTCCAGGCCGTTGGCTTGTCAGGTGAGGAGGAGTGTGTTTGCATCTGTAGTAGCTGTGCGAGATCAGTTGAAGATTGTGCAGCAGAGCGTCTGCATAACCCCTGCGCAAGGATGACACCTTGCTTTTGGCAGGAACGATACCAGAAGATTAGCATGGCCACCGTGCGTGGCTCAAGATGACAGCGAAAGAAATCGAGAAGTGTACTTGGGTGTTGAGGGTTAGGGGTTGATGAAAAGGGGTGTTGGGGATGTCATCCCCATACTCCTCTCTTGATGATGTTCCCTTTCAGATCAGAACCAGACTTCAACAGCAGCAGCAGCAGCAACAGCAGCAGCTGCAGACAAGTCCGACATTCAGCATCGTCACCGACACTCAGAGCCCTGATCAAGTCAACCCACAATCACAAGTTCCTTTTTGGGATTACCTTATAGGATTCTATATACGAACCCCAAAAAGGAACTACTTTGGGGCCCTAACGTGGAGGTTGGGCTTGAAGCGAAACATGAGCAAGGGCTGCGAGCATACAGGGCTTCGAGCATCTGGGCCTACCGCTTCTCTGGCTAGGACGCTGACTCTTGATAGATTCGCTAGCAACCCCTAATAAACCGTGCACCTTTATTCCTACTATTATTTGGCTTTGAAAAGAGAACCCAAAAAGAAGAAGGGCGAACAGGTACTAACTAACTTACTGTACTGGGAAGCCTAGTCTAAGCTCGAGCAACTTTCTGACACACGTGAGAGTTTCAGCATAGCAACAAGGTCTTCCAACGCTCGAAATGCCTCAAGACTTCCCAGACCTTCCAAAATCCCTTAATTAAGGAATATACCTTAAAATATTGTAGGATCCTTAATATGATTTAAGGTATATTCCTGAATTAAGGGATTTTGGAAGGTCTGACTTGTTGGAAGCCCGTGGCAAATGAGGTTTGTGCACCAGATCCGGTCAGACCCCCCCCCCCCGCGCAAGCTCCAGGACAGATATGACGCTGCCATAAGCCCCTTGCATCTAAAACTCTGACGGCAAAAACCCTGTGTAGTAAGCATGCAGTTGTGAACGATAATGGCAATGGCAATGATAGTTCTAGTACTTGTGATCGTGACGATGGTAGCAGGTCAGGCTTGAGGTTCCAAACAAGTTATCTGTAGCCTAGGGGTTTACCTATAGTATCCATTGCAGTCTGTTTTCTTGGCTTAACGAGTTGTGTACTTACACTCCTACAAGGTCATCCTTGAAAGGAACGATGGAGACTACAGGTAGGGTCAGGGAGTAGGGCTTCAGGCTGAAACTTTGAGCTCTAGTATCGTGTGCTTCTGCAGGCTTTGCTCCTGTAAGGATCAAGGCGGCATATGACTAGCACGGTGTAGGGTTTGGCGTGATTTGAACAGTGATGCAAGCCCTGCACGAATATTTGGGCAAAGTGGCGAAGGTGCCTTGTCACCAGCCTGGGGCGATGCAATGCTTGTGAAGTTCCAGGATCAAGAATGCTAACGCCGTAAGACCTTCGGTTTGCATAGCGATCTGCCGGCTTGAGAGATGACGACGCACTGAGTACGCTGTGAATTTCCATCTTTCGGGGAAGCAGGAGAGCTTGCGCTCATAGTCATGGATGAGGCTCATGCTCATGGATGAGGTGTTTAGGGGAAGCGAGAAGATTCTAAGCCACCCCTCCAGCAATGTTCCAAAAGACTGTGCATCCTAGAGCAAACATACTTCGCCGCTGGCTAAAACCTTGCACGTGCTCGCAACTCTCAAACTGCCGAGGCACGAGAATGGTGGCTTGCGTCAACCTTGTCACAGCGCTGTGAACTGTTGGCAGAGGCCAGAAATACGAATTCAAGCTCGAAGCCCGAAACCTCACCCTAAACCCTAAACCCTAAACCCTAAAGAAGCCCGAAACCTCGGAACCAAAACGCCTCAACACCTAAATACGCTCGATTCAAGTTTCAGGGCTTAGGGCTCTGAAGTGCATAAAGTTACAAGTACCATAACACCCATTGGGACCAGGATCTTTTTAAGGGATACCTGCAACCCACAATTCTCCCGACCCTCCGAGTGGATCCGAGCCACTTCTGCCCTCGATCTGTCGCGAAGGTGTTGTAAAGCAGCTCTGGCAGAACAACCTCGCTTGGAGGGTCGGGGGACTTAGAAAGTACGGTGATAAGTACCTTAATTAGGGTTGTAAGCAGCTATAACTAGGTTGGCCCTTTAAAGCCTCTGAACAAATATTCGTAAACAGGGTCCTATTCATCCAAATAAGGGGTAATCTAAAATGTCCCAAAGGCCTACCTAGATAAGTATAGCTACCTTACTCATAACCCTAGCTCTGGCAGAACAACCTCAAGCCTCGGACAGTCAAGGCGAGGGAGCGAGGTCAGGCCTTTAGAACTCTAGGCCTCGGCGCTTATCGGATTCAAAGCCTTACCTGCAGCCGAAAAGACCTACCATTTGAAGGGACTCTGTATAGAAACCATAGTAACGAACCCTAAAAAGGTAGGTCTTTTCGGCTACGTAGGGTTTACAATTCAGAGCCTTGGGGCTTCAGGGTTTAAGATTAAGAAAATCGGGTGGGAGGCCGAGGGGACAGCATTGGCTGCAGCATGCAGTCCGAGGATTCGGGTTCATGTACTTAGGGGATTTTAGGGTTCCCCGAACATACCTTGACAGTATCATAGCCAAAACGGTCTATCCCATCTCCTTTTTTTCGGCTCATCAAGTAAATATTATAATCAGTGTTTAGGAAGAAACCTAAACCTTAACCAAGCACCTTCAGACCGCACTGCTCGGCTCTCTTAGGGACACAGAATCACCGAGCCGTACTAACGGGAGTAGGCTTTCGGGACGCTTTCTTCCATGATTACATTTCTGCTGGTGGTCGACATGATAAGGCTGTATGATTACGACGATGAGAATAACCGATGATCTTGAAGAGATCCGGTCATGACTGCTACTGCTGCCAGTAGCTGCCTATTTGGAGGAAAACCTTGCGCTTGGGGCCTCACATTACAAAGGCTCTTCGCGCAGTCCCTCGGGTTTAAAGGCCTAGACACCCCTAAACCCTAAACCCTAAACCCTAAACCCTAAACACTAAACCTTAAACCCTAAACCCTAAACCCTAAACCCTAAACCCTAAACCTTAAACCCTAAACCCTAAACCTAAACTCGAAACCCTACACCTAAACCCTAAACCCTAAACCCAACATCAAAGTAAGAAGGCGCCAAGAGGCCATGAACTCCAGAGCCAAGGAGTTCAGGAAGAGGTCCTGATATTTGTTTAGGGTTTAGGGTTAAGGTTTTTTTTTTACACATGTTAGACCCAGCCCTCCCACCAAGTCTCCCCACGAAGGAGCATGCGGTGAAACCACTGCCATCTCATGGGCAATGTCATTAGGGCCACTGGCCCAGCGAGGTTCAGGTTTAGGGTTTAGGGTTTAGGGTTTAGGGTTTAGACGGGTTTATTGTGCCTGCGTGGTTCGGAGGTCAAGGGTGCCAGATTTGGGGAATAGCATCCAAACGGGTATCCCAAAGCCCTACATGGAAACCAGCTCGTAGCCTTTTGCCGCTTGCAGGCACTTCTCTGACTCTGAGGTCAACAAGCTTCAGCATTTAGGATTTGAGATTAGGAGCTTCTAATAAGGTTTGCGGATGCTCGTTAAGAATGACATGGGCTACCCTGAGCCCAAATAACCTACCTTTGGCAGAGCTGCTGCAGGGAAACCATAACAAGGAGCCTAAAATCTAGGTTTCTTTGGGCCCAGGTATGGGGTTTAGGATTTACGCGAATGTGGATGTTGGGGATTTAGGTTGACAGTTTTGGGTTCAAAGGGCCGGCACTGTCTGAAGGCACCCCGCCCGAAGAAAGCGTAGCTTTGTAAGGACATGCTTCCCAAAGGGTCCAAGTATCATTATGGTATATACATATAGGGTATTTTGGGGGTCTAAGTATATACCATAATTATACTTGGACCCTTTGGGTTTTGTCAGCTCCAAGAAATCATAGCCCGAAACCTCATAAGAAACCCTCAAACTGCTTGAGTGCTTGAGGTGGGGTCATGGATTTACCTTTGTGAGCATGGCAAAGCCCTTTTCATTCCGAAGATCCATTAGCAGCATTTCATGGAAACCATCGCGCAGAGCCTAGGTTTCTGCAAAATCGGGGCCTGAACGAAGAGTAAGAGAATTACATCGGGCTCTTACACAAGAATACTCAAGCTAATCTTCACGGTTCACATGTTCATATTAGCTGCCAACCCCCCCCCCCCCCCCCCCCCCAAAGCCAGAACCAAGAGAGTTGAGGGGTTGAAGGATGACGGGTGCAACCTTCTCCACTGCCCTCGAAACTTGATCCCCAAACCCTACACTTGAAACTCACAAGCTAGCGAAATCGCAAGCCTTAAACCTTTCTCGTACATACCCAGTATTACAGAAATTTGCAGACCACAGGGCCTCCATTAACGTGAAAAGGTACTTGGGGCATCTCAACACTAGACGCTCCTGCAAGCTGACCGTAGAGAGAAGCCAACGGCAGCCGAGGAAGTTCAGTAGCATCGTCGCGGCGATGCGAGGTAGGAAGCAGAAAATACCGATAAAGAACTTCATACCTCTGGGCATCCCGTTTTGAAACGAGGGATTGTTGCCGACATGTCGCGGCCTGGCCTAATCGTGAACATCGACCCTACACCCAGATCCAGAACACAAAAACTCCCAAAACCTTGGCTTTGTAAGGGAGACGTGGGAGGGGCTTTGGAGCTCAAGACCTTCCGATGGCTGCACTGGCTGTTGGGGTCTCTGTTATTTGTGGATTCAGGTTCAAGTGGGCTTCACATTTCCTAGAGGCCTTTGTAATTGTTAAGTTAACAGGGTCGGTATATGGATCTGTGTCAAGGTCTCCTTCAACGTCTTTACCAGGGCTGGTTTTACTTACACGAGGCCTCGTAAGGTTACAAGGTATAAGAAGGTTCTATAGACCATCAACTGAATGCAGCCTTGAAGGGCCCTAATCGCTAAGCGCTTTCTCCTCCACCTCCCCGGTTTTGCTTGGGAAGAACATGGCGCTGCAAAGAGCTTCCCGCGTTGATTGTTGGCTGGTCATAGTCTTCTTAGGGGTAGGGTTCACGGCTGTAGCGGTTTAACTGCTTATAAGGGCTTATGGCCTCGAGGTTTAGAGCTTTGGGGTTTAAGACTTCGAGGGTCTTGTCAGACTCCGACTCGGACGGCCAGAGGCTGAACCCTAACCTCTCGATCCCGTACCGTCAAGTTACGATGAAACCCTGAACCCTAAACCCTAAACCCTTAACCCTAAACCTTAAACCGGTGGCGTTGGCCTCTGGTCATTCCTTTGATGGTCGTCTCCTGAGCTAGGAGGAGTCTCGAGTAACACCGAACCCGAACAAAGCCAGAACCGCCAGCACAAACGTCGTCTAATCTTCAAAATGCCTGACCACATCGAGTAGATCCGTGATCATCTGGAACAGATAGATGATTGCGGGAACAGACTCACTGGAAAAAGAGGTTTAGGGGTTGGGGGTCTAGGGCACCGGGCAACGACGCTTCAGGCTTTCAGTGGCCTTTGCGGTTCAGGCCTTCTGGCTCCAGCTCGAGGGCAGGGTTAAGAGTTTTGGTTTAAAGGTTCAGGGTTTAACGGTTCGCTTTAATTAGGGTTCAGGGTTATGGTGTTATAAGGTTTACAAGTCAAGGAATCTTTGAACACGAGGGGTCTCCGACGTAAGACAAAGCCCAAAGCAACACTTAAAGCACGAGCCAAAAATACAAGCTACTCCGTCAAATCACAGACACAGACACACGCACGCACACACACACACACACACACAACCCACCGAAACTATGAGCCAGGAGATGAAGCGAACAAGCTGGTGGGTTGGACAAGGCTCCTCCAAGACTTCTTCCACATACGTGACCTCAGAGGGGCTCAGGGATGCGGGTTTCGGCCAAACATGCCCCCTAGGCCCTAGGGGTTTAGGGTTTAGGGTTTAGGGGTTTAGGGTTTAGGGGTTTAGGGTTTAGGGTTTAGGAGGCCCTAAACCCCCAAACCCTTTGAGGTTTTGGGCTAGGGCTTCTTCGTGCTGCCAAGGTCCAAACTTGAGGATTCAGGGGTTTGTAGTTGAAGACCGTTTATGGTTTAGGGGTTTAGATTTCTGCACCCCGAAACATTTTCATCTTAAACCATCCAGTATGCTTATGAAACCCTACTCGTATCCGTAAGGACTCCTGTGGAGCCCTATAGTATATATCTCCTTGAAGCCCTATGCTATCGCTATGAAACCCTGAGGTATTCCTGTGAAACCCAACAGTATCCCAATGAAACCCTATAGTAACCCCTAACTATAATAATTAATTCTAGTTACTGTGATTCGGGCCCCTGTTAGGGTAAAGGTTTATCGTCTACAGTAGCTTTCGGAACAACACCTTTTTCCGAGGTCTGCTCCACAGCAGTGGAGTGTATAGTAACTTCGGGTTTATGGTATAGGGTCTAGGGCCAAGATCTTTTGCGGTCTAGTCACGTCGGTTTGGGCAGGGCTCCATCCCCAGGTATTCAAGGATACCAGGGTGAGGATAAAGCCGGTCTGGAAAGCTAAATTTGGCTACGATCTTAGGGTCCGGGTTCAGAATTTAGGAATTGAAACTGCTTAGCAGCTTCATTTCGAGGGTTTAGAGTTTGTGGTGTTGAGGGTTCCTAGAATGCAACATGTCTGACAAACGAGCTGCGGCTTTAGAGCTCAGCTTAGGCACCGTTGGAATCGAGATCAGCGTGGCGTAAAGCAGCCTCACTGCTCGCCGAATTTCCGCGAGGCACCTCGTCGGGGTGTGTGGTGGCTACTGTAGGGTCCTGTATAAAATACTAGTGATAGTAATAACAATATTCATAGGGTTTTGGGGTATGATGTAATCTACGTAAAGAACCACCAACAGGGTATAGGGAATTACTTAGGCCCCTATGCTACATCTCAAACTAAACCGGTACCGAAAGCTTCAGCCAACTCCTCGCCTTTGACTTGAACCCTCCTCAGGCCTGCAGACCCAAAATTGTCGACTTCTAGACCGGCAGTCAAGCTTGACCCTACATCCGAAGTTCTAGACCCGAAACCCTAACTTAGGGTTGAGGCTTTCGCTGCTACTTGGTGGGCAAGCGGCAAGCAAGTGTTGCAAAGGATCATCTCCTCTTGCGCACGGCACCGTAATTCTAGACTCTATACTTCCTGGTTCTTAGCAGGAGGGGATGCGGGAACGTCCCTGATAGTAGTCCCTACAGCCCATTCCCCCGATTCCCAACAAAGAATCAGGGACTCGAAGCAGACGGAACCTCATCTTGGGACCCCTACCGTAAGGCAAAGATGTAGAATGCTAAGAAGCCCTCCCGGCTCATGGTTTAGGGTTTAGGGTTTGGGTTTAGGGTTTAGGGTTTAGGGGTTTCCCAAGGTCCGAAATCGCAGAAAGTGCACCACTGAAGACCAGAGTTTCGGACATCGAAAGTCGAAAGTGAAAGGCTTTAAGGAAGCAGGGCGACAAAAAACTCCGTCCAAAGAGGCGTAATTAGGGTTTCCACGTTTAGGTTGGGCTGGACAAACATGCAGGCCTTGAAGTTTCGACGATCCGGATCAAGATTGGTGCTTAAGGGTTGAAGAACTTAAACGAATTCTTGTATTGGGGCCTTAGCGAACACAATAGGGTTTGGGCATATGTTACAGAATGCTGAACCTAGGAACTCGAAGGAATAATCAGGTTCGGGCCGCGGATTCAAGATTACTTGAGGGGCAGCCGAGGGGCGTCATGGTCCAAATAAGCAGGATGGTGTAGGTGAAGTACGGCTGAGACAGCGGCACCTTAGCCAAACACGACACCGACCCCAAGGGCTCCATGTACCCATATAGTAGGTACTTAGGCCTTAAAGTAACCATATAGGGACCCCTGTAAGGCCTAAGTACCTACTGTATGGGTACATGGAGCCTTAGGGGACAAGAACCTAAGCTCAGATCAAACCTCGATTTCCTCAAGCTTCCTGCCCGAACCAGGGTGCAGCATGCTGTAGGGTTTAGGGTTTAGGGTTTAGGGCGCCCAGCCCGGAACAAAAACAAAACTCAACGCGCCATAAAGACTCTAAAGCTTAGACGTGCAGCCCTAATCTACTGCCAGGCCGGAGGTCGATACCCCGAATCCTACCAGTACCCGAACCTCTATGAAGCCTGAACCCAGTACTTCATAACGCCTTGAAACCCAAGCCCAGCACCCTAAACTCTTTACAGTAAAGTTCAAGCCTTGACCCTCTCTAATGCTGGACGTATGCACTTGCAAGGTGATTGATGCCGCTCATCTGTACGATGCTAGCCTACCCTCCTCGACCTCACAAAGGACTGAAGCCAAGTCCCTACAGCACAATCGCGAAAGGTACTAAACCCCGCTTGCAACAGGGTAAACTAGAGACTTTCGACCAGCTGCAAGAATAGGCGGGGCTACAAACACTCCGTAGCTTCGTTGACTTCTGAGTTCTTCCTCCCTCCAACGGCCAAGCTGCAAACATATTAAGTTGATTACTGTTGGCATGTTTAGGGTTGAGAGGGTTGTTCGTGTTGAGGGGCCTTTAGCACAAGCCTCGTGTGGAGCTTTGGATAGGGTTCAGGGTAAGAACTCAAACCTAAAGCCCCTAAGCCCCTGAACTCTTAACCTAAAAACGCTACTTGAGGAGTAGCACGCTGCAGATGGCAACTTTGGTGTCCTGCGACAGGGCGCGGAAGCCTGAGCGGCGATTTGAGCCCTAAGGCTCCATGCACCCACATAGTTTTGACATGTGTGTGTGTGTGTGTGTGTGCATATACCTATATATGTATATGCAGTATATCTATCTATCTATCCATATGTATATATATATGTGTATATATGTATGTATACATACAGTAAACCCCACAAAGTTGGAAACCGGATTAAGGCCAAATAGTGCTGGGATTCCCCATAGATGACTCTTAAGGACTGAGGCTATGGGGTTTCCAACTTTCTGGGGTTCACTGTATATATATATATATATATAGGGCTTACAGTGAGGGATATGTGTACTGTAGCGCCGGAGTACATACTATATGGGCACATGGAGCCTCATGGAGCCTTAGGGGGATCGGAATGCTTCGGGAAAACGCGTGACAGCGGGATGGATGTAGGCTTAGTTGAGGATACCCCAAACCCTATAATTACCCTAAAGCCTAAACAAAACCCCACTGTAAGCCTGAAGTTTCCCGCACAGGTCGCTGGCATGTCTCAGATGAGTCCGCCGAAGGCACATGTGATCGAGCCCAGCAAAAAGGCCGGTGCGCCTTTGCTTTCTTAGGGTTTAGAAGGGTCCTTAGCTACCAGTGGCAGCTGTAGGCCCTCTTAGAAGCTGTCACTGGTAGCGGAGCCTTACGCTCCATGGCCAGTCTCGATGGTGCGGACCCGTGGTCCACTTCAGACCCTTGGGGCGGCGGCACTCAAGCTGATGCTGCTGCTGAGCCTGAACGCGAAGCTGCGCGACCTACTCCTGCTACCGAAGATCAGTCTTGGGAAGTTCAAGGAAATGGGACCCCAGGTGATAGGGATGCATCTGGGCCTTGGACAAGGGAAGACTGGGAAGCCTGGCAGGCACGCTGGGACAGCAGAGGCTCTCAAGACGGAGGGAGCGATGGCGGCAACCACTCTGCCGACAGCAATGGGGCCTCGAACTGGTCCTGGGCCACTCAGAATTCCGGCAGCTGGGGCCGCTGGAGTCGAACGTGGCAACCCCAAGGCGATTGGGGCCGCTGGCAGTGGATGCCGGCTGACAATGTCTCTACATCGACCTCTGCGGGTACTAGCGGGACGGCACCGATTACATGGAACAGTTCTTCCTGGACGCGGTGGGACGGAGATGCGGGGCCTACGACGGGTTCTACCAGTACCTCCGGGACCCCACCGGTTACGTGGACCGCGGCGGCTACTACGGCGAGTTCGTGGAATGGATGGCCTGCTGCCACATGGGGCGCGTCTACAGAGACTGTGCATCAGTCCTTTGGAGGGACAAAGGGGCCTACGGAACGCCTCATTAAGGGGCCTACGGAACGCCTCATTGTCCCCACCTTCACCGGGGATGCCGAGAACGGCGGCGACCTTGGAACTTCGGCGCGGAGCTACCTGAGACAGGTGAGTGCGTGGGAGAAGATGACCAAGTTAGCTCCCGACCAACGTGCATTGGTGCTATACCAACATTTGTCTGGCTCGGCTTGGGTGAACTCCGAGTCCTTGAATGTTGAGGATCTGGCTCACCCCGAAGGTGTTAGCCGCCTACGAGAATGGATTCGCCAGCACTACTTGGACGTGGAGGTCACACAGGTGGGACGTTCTTTGAGTGACTTGTTCAGGAAGCTTCGCAGGCGTCCCCACCAGAGTTTCCGGGACTACGCCGCGGAGTTCAACCGCTTGCTGGCGAGAGTCATAGAGTGCGGCTGTGCTTTGCCAGACGTGGCCAATGCTTGGCTCTTCGTGGACAGGGCCAACCTCGACGAGGCCACGGAGGTCAGTTTGCTGGCTAGCGTTGGCAATAAGTACGCCCTCAAGGCTTTGCAGTCCGCGGCCATCGTCTTGGACAGGTCAATGCGAAAACCCTGGGAAAAGGCGGGCTTCCGCGGGAAGCCCCAGAGCGTCAACCAGACCGACGACCTCGACGGCGGTGAGGGATCCGATGCTGAACCTCCTCTTCATGATGATCCCGAGTGCAACTCCGAAGAACTCTACCTCACCTACATGACCGCGAAGGCCCGATACAAGGAATCCGCCAAAGCACGGGGAACCGACTACAGAACTGCCGAGGCTGAGACCGACCCGGGTGGCATCCGCAAGGCTGCCGAGGCCAAGATCCAGCTGGCGAAGGCGAAATCCCACTGTTCTGCTTGTGGGCAAAGGGGCCACTGGCACAGAGATGCTATCTGCCCTAAGTTCCCCGGCAATGGCAACCAAGGTTCTGGCACTAAGGCACAGACGATCCACGTCACCAACGAGGTGTTCGAGCTCACCACGGGCACGCGCGACGGCCTCAAGGCGATCCTGGATTCTGCTTGTTCTAAGACTGTGGTTGGGATGGCTTCAGAAGTACTTGGACTATGTCAAGGGCAGCGGGTATGATGTGGTTTTTGTCTATGAGAAGGAGAGCTTTAAGTTCGGAGCTGCTAGCCGAATCTACGAGTCCACCTATGCCGCGGTGATCCTCGTGCCTCTTCTTGATCACCTCATCGCGATCAAGGCTTCGGTGATCCACGGGGATATTCCGCTTCTTCTCTCGAGGCCGGCTTTGTCACGGCTCGGCCTTGTCTTGGACCTTGGAAGCAATGTCGCTACTTTTCGTGCCCTCAACGACGGCGAGGTCGAGCTTGAAGAGACGACGAGTGGGCACCCCGCTGTTGTAGTTGATCACTCCAGGCTGGCCAAGCCGGACACGTCGAGGCTCCCTGACAGCTGGGAGCCACATGGCATCGCGATCCTCGGCCCTCGTGAGGTGTACATGACTGCTTGCAGCGGGGGTGTTTCGGGTGATGCGCAAGGGGATCCTGGTGATGTCGATGCGGTGACGAAGATCTTTTACGACAAGAAGATAGATGGTGCTGTTAGGGACATGCTGACGGGTGACGTTCTAAACGAGGACCTCTTTGTGACATGGTGGGCCAACACAGAACTCGTAAATGACTTTTGGATTGAGCTACCCCACAAGCTAGTTCGTGTCCACATCACTCCTCGAAGAAAGTTCTTTGATCCTCGAAGATGGGAGACATGTCAAACTCATCTACGTGATCTTTTACTTCGTCAGCTTGGGAGTGTCAGGGAATCATGGGGCATTGGTTGCATGTCACGCCGCATGTTGTCTACCGTGACCGAACAGTGGGCCGTCAAAGACCTTGGAGAGTATCCAACATTGTGGGTCGGCCGCAGTGTGTTCAACCGAGCTCAAGCTGCTGCCCCTTCGCGTCCTGTCGGCCATGCTCCCAGTATGGAAGATGACAAAGGCCCAGTTGATCGACGAGTGCAAGCGCCGGCAGTTGGCGTACAACGAAACCTGGACGTGCCCGGAGCTTCGAACGATCCTCATCTCGGACCGGGAGTACGAGACCAAGCGGAAGGGAGTTGCGGTGCCGAAGGGTTTGTCGTCCATGAACCTGGACGAGCTGAAGGCCGAGGCGCACAAGATGGAGCTCACCGTGAAGGCCGGGGACACAAAGGGGAGTCTCATGTTGCGCATCAGGCCCCAGCGGACACCGTGATGACCATTGGGCGGTTCCGAGGCACGACGTTTGCTCAGATTCCAGACAACTACGGGGACTGGGCGTCGGAGGAAGAACGCCAGAATGGAACCAACATGCACAACGACTTGAAGCGGTTCGTGATGTGGCGTCGCCATCCCAGGTCCAAGGGACAGAGCGCCTCGGCAGTGGCGGCGAGCACCATGGAGCCGACCTTCGTGGACGCGGAGACCTACGCGACGGTGCCCCCGCCGCCCATCAGCGAGACGGGTTCGTCGTCCTGGGCGATGGTGGCGGACTACGAGAGTGCGTTCTTCGAGGGGTACAACCCGCATGCGAGAGGCCGTCCGGCCCTGTGGGGGGAGACCCAGACACCGGTACCAGCTGCCAAGCCGAAGCACCGCTCAGCCAAGATGAAGACCAAGGACTCCGAGGGCCCCGAGCGCATGGAGCAGGAGATCGACCCGGCGACGATGGACGAGATCCAAGCACTCGAGGGGCGCTTGGCTACCCTACGCGACAAGTGCGGTTTGGCACCTCACCGGGGCTAAACCCTGGTGATGGCGACGAGGACCTAGGCGCCCCGCCTGGGGCACACGACATGCACTACGAGCGCGGTGAGGATTTCAAATCGTGTTCTTCTGGATCGGAAGACTCGGACCATGCGGTTCTTGCTACGCGCCATGGAGGTTCTCGAGGTCCTAAGGCCCATCCCGGAGAAGACGCCGCCGGAGCTGCACTCCATGAGCGGGATTTCACCTTCGACACCGTCTCCAAGATCCTTGCGAATTTTCACCTCAAGCCTACCAACCATCGCCGAACCGGACTACACGGCGGAAGCGAGGACGGGAAGCGGTGCAATCTCGGGTACTACGCCTACGGCACCTTCAAGGGAGTTGGCCGCCGGACGACCGAATGGCCTAAGTTGACTGCCTACCTGAACGAGTTCCTCGCCGACTGTGTCGGGGAGAGCGGTCGCGGGCAAACCCGGGCTACGTGGGCGGCCCTCGCACTACTCGGCGACGTGCCTACCGGGGTCCACACAGACCGGAACAACCTCAAGGGCAGCCTCAACTACCTGGTCAGTTTTGGAAGCGGCAATGGAGGAGGAATCTGGATGCAGGAAAAGGGCGGCGGAACTTGGCGCCGAAGTGGAAATGGACAAGAGATCGAGGGGCGAATCGTCGACGCCCACGAGCAAGGGTGGGAGTTCGATCCACGGCTCGCCCATGCCACCGAGCCTTTCGATGGTGAGCGCTGGTTTCTTGCCGGATACACCCCGCGCTCTTTCCCCGAGGCCTCCAAGAGCGAAAAGAAGATCCTGAACGACCTCAAGTTCCCTCTGCCCACCAAGGCCGAGATCCGGGAGATCAAGAAGCGTGACGACTACGTGTCTGGCACTCCAGAGAAGGAGGACGCCTACCATGGAGGATCAAGTTCGCGACCAAAGCGCAGTGTTCGGAAAAGTTTTCGCCGAACAGCTATGATGTTGTCTGTTCTATTCACCACGGCTATGTCGACCATGTGCGGTGTTGTACGTGATGCACTACCTGCCCACACGAGTCCCGAAACCGCCATTCTTGAAGTTGGCGGTCTCTCCGCTACTTGCCGGCTTGCCGAGTACGACATTTGCGGCGACCACCTCGTGGAACCTCTGCTCCCCGAAGACATCATCTCCAACGACCACCCAGAGAGGACTTGGGCATCGGATACATCGAGGCGGCGGTCATTCGCCATCGGCCCGGCCAGCTCTGGATTCACATGCTACCCGAGTGGAATTGCGACGTTGTGTTCCGCGACTTGGTCGAGGCTATCAGCTACCAACTTGGGAGGGGAAAAGCTGTGGTACTCGAAAGGGAAGTTGAAGAGCCTCTCCTTTGGGAAAGCATGGCCAACGGCTGGGAGGATGCGGGCTACGACGTGACCTACGATTTCACCGAGGACGGCCACCAGTACATCCGGGTTGTCCAGGCGCAGTCAGAGGGAGAGATCCACTCTGTGTACGTTGGCGAAAATGAAAGCGAGGAGGAGCTGCTTCCCGCACAAGGTGCAGGACGGGAAGTTGAGGACGAGGGTCCCCTACCACGAGGAGCCCGAGCGATAAGTTTCCCGCCCACTGTCTCCGAGACAATAGCGGCCAGCCTTCGTCGTCTACACCAGAACCTTGGACACCCCAGCACTGCCGATTTTGTTCGTCACCTCCGTTTGGCTGGGGCATCGCGCGAAGTTCTAAAAGGGGCCAAGGGCCTAGAGTGCCAAGTTTGTCAAAGGGCCAAGCAGCCGGCAATCCCCAAACCGGCTAAGATCGCACC
Organism: Symbiodinium sp. CCMP2592; assembly: GCA_905221615.1. Taxonomy (NCBI): domain Eukaryota; class Dinophyceae; order Suessiales; family Symbiodiniaceae; genus Symbiodinium; species Symbiodinium sp. CCMP2592. Next base: position 2,226,561 of record CAJNDT010000557.1, on the reverse strand, counting down.
CTGTTACCGGTTCAACGAGATGGTTGGCACAGACCTGTTCTACGTCCACGACAGCGAAGGCCGGCGACACCAGCTTCTCTCCATCGTCGACTTCTCGTCTGCCTACCACATCGTCGTGCCAGTGCAAAAGAAAGACACCGCTACGCTCGAGAAAGCTTTTTGTGAAAGTTGGATCCAGATCTTCGGGGCTCCCACTACGGTTGCGGTCGATTTGGAGAACGGGTTGGAGAAGTCTCTAGCCCGTATCGGCGATTGGACCGGGACTCGCATCCGCAGCGCGGCCGGGCAGGCCCACCACCAGGCAGGCTACACAGAGCGTCAAGGAGCCATCTGGAAGTCTCTGTTCGGCCGGATCTGCGAGGAGCATTCTGTATGTCAAAGTGATTTTCACCTTGCTGTGAGTGCGGTTTCTTCTGCGAAAAACCAGCTGACAAGGACGAGCGGTTTCAGTCCCTGCCAGCATGTGTTTGGGTCGATGCCAGGCTTACCAGAAGATCTCCTCGAAGGCCCTCACGCGGACCACCCCGAGCAAGAGGCGATCATCGACGACAAGCACGCCCGCGAGGTTGCTCTTCGAACGGCCGCGCGGGCCGCCTACTTCCACGTCCAGACCGATGAGAGAGTCCGTCGTGCCCTTGCAGGGCGTGCCCGTGTGGAAAACCGAGTCCCGGAAACCGGAGAGAGGGTCTTCTACTTTCGCAAGACGAAGAACAACAAGAAGGGCTACTGGGTTGGACCTGGAACCGTCATCGGGCGAGAAGGTGCGAATCTATGGATCACCCGTGCCGGGAGATGCGTGCTATGTGCTCCAGAGCATGTTCGGCTTGCGACTGGCGAGGAACTTGGTCAGGCCTTCAGTATGAAGGTCGCACAAGAAGACTTGGACAAGCTGTTGAATGCCGACTCCGACGACCCGGGCGCCTACGACGAGGACCACGAGGAGCAAGGTGACGAGGAGATGCTCAACGCCGGGGCCGCTGGGGTTGGCGAGATTGCGTTTGACATGGAATTGGACGGGGAAGAGCGACGTGGCCTACGACGTGATCTTGTTCGTGCTCCTCCTCGCGTTCTAAAACGACAGCGACGCAAGGGCCGCGGTGAGGAAATGACTGGTGACGGCGGGCCCCGTGAAGGGCCCAGCGATGTGAACATGATCAAGCGAGCCCGCACCCAGCGGTCTCGTGAAAAGCAGCTCGAGAAGGAGATCCCCTGGTCGCTCATTCCGGAGTTCATGAGGCCAAAGTTCCGGGAGAAGGAGATGGTCCCGTGGCGAGAACATGTGGACACCGGAGCCTTAGAGGTCCTGAGCGTTGAGGAAAGCGAGCGAGTTCGCCGTGAAGAGCCGGCGAGTCGAATCTTGGCTTCCCGCTTCGCCTACCGGGACAAGCACCTCGGGCGCCGGCGCGCCGACCCCACTGTGGAATGGAAGCCGAAGTCGAGACTGGTTGTGGCTGGACACCTCGATCCAGACGTGGGCATTGCCAACATCGAGGTTGACTCTCCCACGGTTTCGAGGGCATCCCTGATATCGTTGCTACAGATATGCGCCTCCAAACGATGGAAGGCTGCCGCAGGCGACGTTCAGGCCGCTTTCTTACAAGGGGTAGAACTCGGCCGCCAGTTGTGGATGGCACAGCCAAAGTCCGGGATATCTGGGTTGGATCCGAGACAAATTGCTCGGATCAGGAAGGGAGTCTTCGGCCTTTCCGAGAGTCCAAGGATGTGGTATGACCGGCTCTCCAGTGTCCTTCTTGGCGAGGTTTTCGATATCGGCGGAGTTCGACACCGCCTCGTTCCGTGCCCCCTGGATCCGTGCGTGATGATGCTACTTAAGGATGGTGAGGCTTCTGAACCTGCGGGATACCTCGCCCTCCACGTGGACGACATCCTGGTGATCGCCCCCACTGAGGTCAACCGCATGCTCCAGGAAAGGATCGGGCGCCTGTTCCCGATCGATGGCTGGCTCGAGGACAGCTTCGAGTATGTGGGATCCTTCATCCAGCTGGTTGAGCAGCCAGAGTCGTCCAGACCCGACGTGTGGAGTTGCTCTGTCACAGCAACTTCAGCGAGCTCCCCTTACCGAGGACGTCCGGTTTGTGAACCAGCTGTCGGCCCGAGCCAAGGAGTTCCGCGAGAACGGGATCTACCTACGACCTACCAAGCTCGAGGACGCGGTCTTCCTCGTGTACCACGACGCGGCCTGGGCCAACGCCGAGCTCGAGGAGGCGGAGGAAGGATTCAAGCTCACGGCCGAGGAGATCGAGCAGGGCACCATACGTGGATTCTACAGTGAGTCCAGGCCGAGGAAAGCCAAGAAGGGATCGTCCAAGGTCGCTTCCCAACTGGGCCACCTGCTAGCCGATCCTTTAACAAAGCCCATGCGTACAGATGTGTGGTGGAAAACCCTCAAGGAGGGCATCACACTACCTCTTAAAAGAGGTCTTTTCTTGGGAAAGACAGAGAGATTTTAACCAGTGTAAGCCTGAAGTTTCCCGCACAGGTCGCTGGCATGTCTCAGATGAGTCCGCCGAAGGCACATGTGATCGAGCCCAGCAAAAAGGCCGGTGCGCCTTTGCTTTCTTAGGGTTTAGAAGGGTCCTTAGCTACCAGTGGCAGCTGTAGGCCCTCTTAGAAGCTGTCACCCACACCGAGAACCCCTCTAGCTACCCTCTAATATGCCCCAGATACCCACTATTGGGGACCACAAGGGCTCTATTGAAGGGCATTTGCGCGGTCCTGGTAGCCCCAAGCCCGCAAACCGCACATCCTCAACTTCGAAGCTGTGCGGGGGATTGAAAATTGTCACCCGGAACCCACGGCCGAAGCCCTGGCCTAAAGCAAGCCCTGAGCTCCCAAATCGGATCCCTCCCGAGCGGTCTTGAAGTCCTTTTTTAGGGCTTAGGGCCAGGGTTTAAAGATTCAAAACTCTAAACTCCTACCTAACCTCCAAACCCTGAGCCAAGAAACTCTTGATATTGCCCCAACGAATTAGAGTGGCGCCAGGCAGCAACCTCACTCAAGTGCACATAGAACCATAATGAAACAGTAGTACACAATGCTCATCCCATTGGCTGCTAGAAGGAGGAAAATGTAGTTCCCAAGAGCACCAAATCAGAGACCGTTCCAGTGCGTACCTCAACCCTCAACCCCTAACCCCCGAGTGGGTGGATGTCAAAACTATGGTCCCTTTTTGGGTCCTTATGATAATACGGCACCTCATACTTAGGGCCCCTAACCCCCAAGTGGCTGAAGGTCTACAAATGAAACCCCAAACGTCCCGATGCGCCTTCCATATTGACTTCTGCCCCATCATTGCCCCGGTGGAACCCGTTGACCGTGATGTAGGTGTTCTGCACAGGGAGCTATTTTGATTTTCGAAGTAAAAGATCCAGCAAGTACCTGGAGTTTTCTGTTATGGTTACCTTGTTTGTGTCCATGAACCTCAGAATAAGAATGGCTAACCTAAGCAACGACGCGCAGTGGAGACTATGGGAAACCGAAGGTTGGTTCAACTACAGTCACGACCCCTAAACTGTCTAAACTGCTCACCCACTCTTGAGCAAGCCCAACGGAAGCTAGCAGCAACCAAAACAGAAACTGTGCAGAGCTCTGCTGTGCCTTATGGTTTTTTGATGTCAAGATGGACACACTGGGCTCTGAAACCAATGCCTGCGACTCGCAATTAAAACAAACCTAAATTAATTACTGAACCGCCCTAAGCCACGAAACCTACTACTTACTATTGTTAGTATCATCATTATTATTAAATATTCTTCATATTATTATTATTACTACTACTGCTGTGACCCTGACTATCCTCCTACTCGTCTTTTCTGCTATCCGTATTGCCACTGCTGTGACAATTGTGCTCCTGGTCGCAGTCCCGCGGTGGTGATGACAAGTGTTAAACCTTGTTTCTATTTATATATGCTCACCTGCATCTAGCCGCCTCTCTCTTCCAGCCAGCTGTTCCTTTTTTGGGTTTAGCGGTTGAGGGTTTAGGGTGATGCTCCCTACCTCTGCCACCTGAAATTCGGAAAACCTGGCTGACCTTGCGAGCTTGCGTGGCTAGCGTAGAGTTTTCCGGGGGTCGGGCTCAAGGGGTGCAGTCTGTCTTGCCTTTTGGGTGTGCTAAGCGGGGGTGGACCAGCAGCATTCGAAGTTCCCGTTGCTTCGAAATGAAGAGCCCCGGTTTACATAACATGCCGACGGAGGCCTCACCGTATATTGCAGTTTGAAACTTGTCGTAGATCTCGCGAACTTCCCTTAGCTGCACTGAGACTCACTGCTGCGAACCGTGGAACACCAAAATGGCTGAGATCTTGCTGTTGTTCCTTCTCCCTTGCCCCGAGAGTGATTCTGATGACTCTGGGTGGTGGTATTCATACAATGATGATGGCATGGACTTCCAACTCGTTGCATCAAGCAGGCACCACCCTGGGAATGTGATCGTACCGACAAGGAAGTTTCCGAAAATGGGGGACCCGCTTACAGTCCCTTAAATCGTAGGGCCCATATTATAATGATCCAAAATAATAAGGTACCCTAATTTTGGGAAACTCCCACAAAGGCCCTCTAGAAGCAACTCACCAGGAGGCAGTCTCGGCTCTTCATATGCTCCAGCTTTGTTGCTTCGTGCTGAGGGGTTGGGAAGCCGGATCGATTCTCATATAGGGGACGTAATAATCATAATAGGGTTTTGGGGTATCTTATACTATGATTATACTAAAGTAGCCCCATAATAGTATAGTTGATTATTCAAGCGCATACACTAAATCCTTAGTGTAGCCCAGTAGCCCTTATAGACCATTTCAAACGAACCCCCCCCAACAAAATAGTATCGGTACATAATTAATACGGCCCCGAATAGTAGTTCTCTGCGCCGAAGGCCTGGTTAAGAGCCGGGCCTCGCAAAGTGCGATGCACGTCGCGAGTCGCTTGTGACACGAAAGCGGGCACTCTGCTAGCATGAATGCTAAACCCAAAACTCCAACCCCTGAACCCCGTAGAGTGTAGGGTAACCCTCAACCCCAAACCTGCAGACCCTAAACCCACAAACTCGCTGTAGTTTTCTACTTGGCGGCCAGGGCACCGTACCGCTGGATTGCATAACTTCGTGGACACGGACTGCAGAAGGAACACCTAGCAAGCGTCGCAGCGAACGTGCTGCCTGCAAACAGATGTCTGCACTACATTCTGACCATCACGGTTCCTGCAAAATCCCCAACCCTAAACCCTGAACCTAGACCGTTGAAATCCTAAACCCTATAAACCCAAACAGTTTAAACCCTAAACCCTGAACTCAACCCGTTTAACCCCTAAACCCCCGAACAGGACCGGGACTTTACCCGGCTGCTTGCGTTGAACGAGCCCCAGCCTCAGACCCTGAACCCCTCAACCCACTACACCCTGCCTGAGGATCCAACACCCAAATATTTTGAGTGCTGTACCTCATAAGTCAGGAGGGCTCATGACTCACCCATTATATTGGATGCACCTTTGGCCCAGAACTGCAGAGAGTGCAGTGTGTGAGCAGAAGACAAAGAGAATTTTCTGGGACTGTTCCGTGACTCCTGGAAAGCTGTCGACTCTCCTGATGCCTTGTCTCACGAGTCTGCGAGACTGCCCCTGGAAAGCAGTGTCAGCCCTATTCCCTAAACTCATAGAAAGAGCAGCCTTTCGCTCCGGCCCTTAGCCGGCTTCGGTTGGGCACAGTTTGACGGCAAGCTGGAGGTTTCAGTCGGGGTCGGTCTGAGGTGTGAAGGTTACACCAGGTTTATGCTTCACGCTTGGGCCTCGAGATTGCCAAGCCCCTACAGCCTCAAGCCTAAACCCCATCCCCCAGGCCCTAAACCATAAAACGCATGAGCAAGCCAAAAAACCTCAGCCACAAAGCAAACAATCTGCCTGCATGGCGATCACTGCCGTCACGAGGACAATTGCATAAATGATCCTGGCAACCTGGGAAGAAGTGAGGCTTGGTGTTTGGAGCTTATAAGGCCTTACCTGTAGTCTCCATTCTAGTTCCTTGTTTGGGTTCAGCAAACTTTACATTTCGGAAACTAAACTGTAACTCACAACACGAACAACAATGGAGACTATAGCTAGGGCTGTGACGGCTCAAGGCCTTTAGGGTTTTCGGCCTTAGGGGTCAGGGCGTTTTCAGGGTTTCGGGGCTTAGGGCTTCGGGCGTTTCTTGGATATGGCGGCAGCGCAGGCTTACATGCCAGCTCATGTTGCTCGGCAACCCACAACCCCTTCTTTTTCAGAGCAGACCGATCCCCACTCAAGACCTCACGTTCTTGAAGTTCCCTAAACCTGAAACCCTACACCCGAATACCACAGGGGCCTTAATAATTAGAATAGGGTTCCGGGGCCCATTGAGTATACTATACCTATAGCAAGGAACCCCCAAAATAGTGTAAGTAGTTATTAAGGCCCCTACATTAGACTTCTGGCTTCGGCTATGGATCCTGGAGCTCTATCACCCGAGACCCCAAACCCTTTTCCGGGCCACGGCGCTGTCAGCCACCTATCTTTGCCTGCTTGTTGTGGGTCCGCACCGAACGCTCTTGTCCAGGCCTCTTCAGGGAAACTTCCAAGTCGTGTAGACCCCCCCCTAAAAAATTCACAGGAAACACAGCTCTGTTCTAGCTTGTACCCATGTCTATCTATCTATATCTACTATATCTAGTATATCTATACATATATATATATATACATATATATATATATATATATATACATATATATACATATATATATATATATATATATATATATATAGCAGACTCGACAAAACATCTGACTGAGAAAGCCTTTTCCCGCTATGAGGGTTTTCACTGGGATCATAAGCCCGCGCCCTTAAAGACATGGGGTTGGATATCCCAAGGTCCACATTACACCCAAGACCCCCTTGACGTGATCCGATTCCACAGCCAATTGTTCCGTTCTCCGATCCACACTCTACACCCTGAAACCCTAAACCCTACATCAGCCTTTGATTGGAACCTACCACGTGATAAAGAAGCCATGAACCCTCAACCCTAAGCGCACAAACTCTTTAACACTCGAAGAAAGCGTAAAGAAACCTAGACCTAATAAAGGCCAGAGCCTTCCAGAGTTTGCTACCGAGTCTGCTAGATGTCGGGTGTTTTTCCGACAGTCGAGTGATAGTGCATTAGTCTCAGAGAGTTCCGGGGAAGAACCCAATCCTGGGCCTTTATCAGACAGACACTAAACCCCGTGTAGAGCCGTGTAACCTACCGCCCTCGAAACGGGCCAAAGATAGAAGCACCGAATAGTAAAGCCAGGGCTTCGGGGGGATTTGAATCGATAGCTGCTGTGCTGCTATGTGGAACCCAAATCGCCCTATTTCCACCCTAGCTTAGATTGAAAACTCCCTGCACTCCCAGTTCAACCCTCAACTGTTGGCCTGTGTGACTTCTGCAATGAGCAGTGCCTAGGCTTTGGCAGAATCGGTTGTGCCCTCAGACTCCAAGGTAATACCGGAGCCTTAATAGTTAGAGCAGTATTAAGTGACAGATAATTCGATACTTTCATGGCGGAGCCCCAAGGACTAGTCTTCGCAACTATTTGGGCTTCCAGACGAAGAAGATCAACAACAATCCGGAACCATAGTAGTGATTCCCATTATAGAGACACTACTTTCCACGATTTAGGTGCTTAGGACTAACTTAGTGCCCTGTAGGACAGTCGGCCCAGAGGTATATATTGTAGCAGATTCAGGCTCCTCCGGTGTTAGTCGTGGAAGGTCAGAAGGCCATCAGTTCATAGTGGCTGTGGCTGCTTGTACCGTGTATTCGGTTTAGGGTTCGGGTTTAGGTGAATAGTTGTATAAACCCAAAGCCCTAAATCGTATAGGCTCGTGAAGCTCTGCGTGCCTGTGCGCCCAGGGAGAAGCCCCTCAACCTTGAACCTGAACCTCAACCCCCCAGACCCTTGCACTTTCTATCCTTAAGCGTCCGTGTCCAGTATCCTAGGGCATTTGAAGATTCAAAGGTTAACTTCTGAAGTCGACTAGGAATTATGGTACCCCAGATCAAGAAGGTTGAAACTTAGCTACTCTTCTTCTAAGTACCCATAGGCCCAAAGTAGTTCCTTTTGGGGATTACCCTATAGGATTCTATATATGAACCCCAAAAAGGAACTACCTTGGGGCCTTAGGGTAAACCTCATAGCCAAGATCCCAAACCTTCACCCGGCGCATGGCCGAGGGGCCCGTGACATATGCAGACCTCCACCGACCTCTCCTCTTGTTTATGCTCCCACTATCAAGCTTACGGGTCGCGACATTCAGGGCTCAAGGGTTTAGGGTGCTAGGGGGCTTAGACTGTTGGGGCTCGGGGCTACAGGGACAAGGGTTCAGGGTTTCCGGCTTCATGGAAAGCCTTGGACCCCCCAAAACTCAGCACAATGTAATGTGAACCATCCATGAATGCATATTCGGATCGTTGGCTGAGTTTGGAGTTTAGAAGTGTTGAATGCAGAACAGGGTTTCCGAGAATCCTCATGGGGGTAATGTTATCGGTCAGACCTCTAGATTGTAATACCTCAGCGATGCTGCTAGACAACAGGATGTTCCCACTCTGGTGAGAAAACTAGGGGCCCGAATACTCCTTGAACGATGATCACGGACCCCAAATACCCAGGGCATGAGGATCAACACCCAAAGAACGGACCCTAAACATTGACAACCCCTGCCCCATTGCAAGGTTTAGGCTTTAGGGAGATGTTGGGGACCTCGGCGACGGGGAAGTTCGTGGAAAGGCACAAGGCTAGGGCGTAATTGAAGCTCCTCATTGCCGAAGTTGCTAGGGTAAGACTGCGCAGAAGGCAACTCCATGCGAGTCCAGGCTGCATTATGTCGGGGCCTTAATAATGAGAATAGGGTTCCTTTCAAGGGGTCTATCAGGGTTACTATAAGGGATATATAAGGGTACTCTACTATAGGGGCCTTAATAATGAGAATAGAGTTTTGGGGGTACAGTATACTGTTGCCAAGAGCCCGAAAATAGTATTGGTAACTACTTAGGCCCCTCTATTCGATGCTGTCATCCAGGACGCCAACTCCAGCCAAGATGCGTATATGTTCTCACCCAGTGGTGCAGTGTCGTGAGACATGGACTCTTGCGATCCCTCATCTGCCTCTGTGCATGACAGACGCGCTTCGGCTTGCCAGCGAAGTTCGGTTGCATTCAAGGATCCCAAACCTACACAATGCATATGTGCGTATATATCTACTAAACCCTAAACCCTAATCGTAAACCCTAAACTCCAAATGGGTGGTTGTCAAAATTATGGTCCCTTTTTTGGATCCTGAATATAATACGGCACAAAAAGTATTTAAGGTACCCCAAAAGGGACCCGAATTTTGACAAACACCCAAATATGTATGTATATATATATATATATATAGATCGAAGCTCTGGGCTCTGGTCTTTGGAGCCTCAAATCATCGACAGAATCCCGACCACGAAACCTAAAAGTTTTCTCACATGGGAGTTTCCGAAGATAGGGGGACCCTAATATAATACCCTAAATAGTAGGATCCTAATTATAAGGACCCCAAAATAAGGTACCCCTAATTTTCGGAAACTCCCACATGCCCGGGCTCTGGAATCTACGCCTCTGCCAGATGTAGGGTTCAGGAAACATAAGGGTTTAGGGGTTAGGGATTTAGGGTAGGGTTGAGGGGTTATAGGGTTAAGGGGTTTCAAGCATTATGGGGTTAAGGGTTATAGGGCTGAGGCTCAAATATCTGAATGAATCTACAAAGAATCCCATCGTTTACACACCGGACCCTGTGTCCACGAATTTATCCACAGACAGACATTCCGAACTTTGAGCAGCTCCCATGTGCAACATTAGGCCATCAGGCGCAGTGCAGCCATGCAGAGAGAGACAGAGAGAGAGAGAGAGAGAGAGAGAGAGAGAGAGAGAGGAGAGAGAGAACGTGCGTGCCGTGCATCTTACCATGCGACGCTCAAGAGTCACAAAGCTGCTCTGTGTAGTGTTTTATTGCTGTCGTATGCCCGCAGGCGCATGTCATGTATGCAAAGAGCAGAGACCGGGTGCACAAGCAGGAGAAAGAAGAATCAGGGAGGATACGCTGTACGGGAATAAAGCCAAAGGTCACATGCTACGAAAGCCACATCCTGAAACCCAAATCGTAAACCTCAAACTCTCTTTAAACCTACAACAAACATCGCACCCCAAATCCGAAGCCGTCCTCAGTTGACTGCTTCTCCTCGTCATCCTCAGAGGAGGCGGAGGAGTGCACAGAACACTTCGCACATGAGCTTCACAAGGCTTCCTAGACACTTCTGGGGTCGTTGGCTCTGTGCGGCTTCGTCAAGCTAAAGTCGTAAGTAAAGTTAACAGACACCGAACACGCACAGCATTTCATACAAATGGCAAGGCAGAAACGAGACATGGGTGGTTGTCAAAATTGTGGTCCCTTCTTGGGAACCCTCAATAATAGGTGCCGTATTAGAATAGGGACCCAAAAAAGGGACCCTAACTTTGACAACCACCCACATAGAAGGGCAACCAGGTCGACAAACAGGCAACCCAGTAGCAAAGCAGTTCGTCATGCTCTCGCCCTAGTGCTGATCTGGGGTGGGACTTGAGTTCCCGACAGAGTCCCTAGCATGTTTCTGGCGGTTTAGGGTTTAGGGTTTTTGGTTTAGGGGTTTAGGGGTTGATGACTCGAGCACACGCTTTGGACTTACAGAGCAGTCTTGGGAGCCTTGCTAAAGGTGCTCCTCAAACGGTTCTTGGGTATAATATAGAACAATAACATTACACGCATATCTATATATATATATATATATATATATATACAGAGTATATACTGCATGCTATTATATGAAACTATGTGGCATGACATGATATCAGCATGATACGAAATGACATTACATGATATGACAAGATAATATGTGGCATGATGTGACATGTTATGATGTGACAAGATGCGATATTATACGTCATGATGTGATATAATAACATATTACAATATCATGGCAGTATATGGGGCCTTGAGAACTTGAATAGGGTTTGGGCTTCCTTATGGTACTATTAGCAGAGAGAGCCTTGAACAAGCTAAGCCTCTGTATCAGGATCCAGCGGTTGGGTTCAGCCGACATGGACACGATGCTTGTTCAAGTAACCGGGCCGCCAAGAGCCCTGAACAAATTCTAGGATCTCCTTAGAAACAGTGCATTTGCAGCTTCTTTAAAGCGGACCTTCGGAAGAAGCCCCGAACGAAACCGAGGGTTTCCAGCATCACAGCTAGGGCTTTGGTTTTTTCTCCTCTTACCAGGGTTTAGGAATTAATCAAACTTCCTTCACCTGTTGGGTTCAATCTCTAGTTGCAGCAACACAGGGATCAGGGTTCAGGAATCTGGCTGCAGACACCGGAATGCACCATCCCATTTCACTAATAAAGTACAGCATAAGTGCATAAGTGCTTAGTGGCTTAGTAGAGGCTGGTACAGTGTAGCTTCGCAGAGCGAAGCATACCATAGTAGCGCGAAGTAGAGCAGAGATGAATATGCACAGCATAGTATGGTCTTTGCTCGTCCACGTTTATCAGTATATACTACATACTGTGTAGTAGACCCGAAGATACTATGCTGCTAACCAAAAAGTCGGCTCATGCAAAAGTTAAGGTATTCAGTGCAGCCCAAGCACTGACACGAGGGCCAACCTGACAGCAGGTCTTCATCAATGAAAATTAGGGCTCATGATACGCACCGCCAGCGCGTACCAGACTTCAGAACAGTTTAGGGGTCAGGGCTCCAAACCACTGAATTCAGCGTGAGAGTCTTGGACTCTCTGGGCATTAGGGCGTGGGCTGCGCGGGTGTTCGTTTCACTCGACTTCGACACTCGGTTTGAGCGTGACCAAAGTCTACTTCCGCTTCAGAACGCTATGTTGTGATTAAATTAAAATTATAGGCCGTAAACTCGAAACCGATTATCCTTAAAGGAGCCCTAAACAACCGAACCCGACCGACAGTCATGAAACCCTAAACGCCCCAAACCGCTGAACAACGAAACCCCAAATAAGCCCTAGACCCGAGAAAATGTACATATATATATATACACACATGTATATATATTCACCTCTGCTGTGCATCTTGAGCTCAATAACCGGTAGCTTTTTCGCTGGGGTCCTAGCGTAGAGAAGCCCTGACTCGCAGTGATTGTCTGCTGACTTGCATACAACCCTAAACTCCCTAAACCCCTTGACGATAATTCCCTAAACCCCTTGACCCTAAACTCCCTAAACCCCTTAACCCTAAATTCCCCAAACCCCTTAACCGTAAACTCGCTCAAGCCTGGCCTCTGCTGACTCGTCATGCCCCCGTCGCGTGGGGGCCAGGGCTTTGCCGCTCTTTGAGATCTTTGCTCGTGTGGCTTTGAGCCCAAGGCTTCTCGGGACGGTTAGGGTTTGGGTTTAGGGTTTAGGGTTTAGGGGTTTAGGGGTTTAGGGTTTAGGGTTTAGGGGTTTAAGGGTTTAGGGTTTAGGGGGTTTAGAGGTTTAGGGAACTAGTATAGAGGGCCTTAATAATTAGAATAGGGTTTCGGGGTACCGCAATTCTAGTAAGGAACCCCCACAATAATATTGGTAATCATTTAGGCCCCTGTACTGGGGCTTAGGGCCTGGGGGTTTACGGTTCAGTTTAGGTTTAGGGGTTTAGGGTTTAGGTGTTAGGGTGAATGAGTTTTCTCCTTTCTTAAATGGATCCTTACAGCTAGAAGGCTACAATCCCGCACTCCCCAATAGAATCCTATCCTCTTCGGCTCCTCCTCCGGAACATTAATTAGTTAAAGTAGTATAATTTCAACACGTTGTATAGAATACTCCGCTGGCCAGGCCACGTAAATCGCACTTTTCGATACTCCGCTACTCCGCAAAACTTCTTACGACAAGAAAGGCCCATTACGTGAAAACTTTTGTCCTCCCAATGTATTAGTGTTCCACGTTTTTTTGCTACCTCTAAATTTATTTTCGCAATTGGCTACTTCATGCTCGCGCGTTAGCATCACATCCTAAGCCACATCCTCAACCTGCACGTCACGAGCTTCATCGTCACAGTCATGATGCTGTGATCTCTTGTTAAGCGCTAAACTCACTAAACCCCAAACTAAGCAGATGACGTTTTGGTAGCTGCAGATCGCAATGCCAATGTGTGTGAAAGGTCCCACAACTGGAGAAGCCACCGCCCCAAATGATACAGCTTGATAGGTACACATGACCCAATGACGGGGAACTTGATTGGGTTGAGGATAGTAGTATTGTACGTCCGTTTTGGGGGAATGCTATAGGGGTTTTGGGGCCCATTAAACTATATGAAAATAAAAGGAACCCGAATGGGATGGGCAATCATTTAGGCCCCTATAGTATTTAGATGCTTCGTACTTGGACCTCTGCAGGCAGACAAACTCCGTTTTCCCCGCTCGGCAGAGCTTGCTTTGGCACTCGAATCGGGTCAGCATGCAGGAAAATGAAGATGGCGCTTGGTCCGAACCTTCGAACACACGTCTCTGGATTGACAACCTGAGGAACTACATCCATGAACACAGCTATGTCAGGAGACCCTTGGCTATCACTCAGCCTTGACTGCTTCGCGGTGGGGATACGTTGTAGGGGGGTCTAGGTCTTGCATACTGGTGGCCCAGAGAACCCAACACCCCATAATCAAGGTTGCTAGCTGCAGTTTTAAGGGACTGCTTAATCAAGGTGTATTGGGATTCATGGGTATAGGACGGAGGCTGTCGAAGCTACCCTAAAGTCGAAGATGGTTTGGCTTCGATGGCTAGCAACAGCTGCTGTACCCTTGAAATGACATCGCCTACAAACCCCCGCACCTGCAAATATCTACATACGCTTGAATCCTAGACCCCGCAACCCTAAATCCGACTTTAACCCTAAACCATCGTAAATACCTAAGCCCCAAAGCTCCTCCAAAACAGCCCCTGGCCCCTTTACCAAAATTCCAGCACAAACCCTAAACCCTAAGCCCAAACTAAATCTACACCCCGAAACCCCGAAACCCTAAAACCCCCAAACCCCTAAACCCCGAAACACCTCAACCGCCCTAAACCGCCCGAAACCCCTAAACCCCTAAACCACCTAGAACCCCAAACCCCTAAGCCGCCCGAAACCCCCAAACCCCTAAGCCGCCTACAACCCTAAACCCCTAAGTCCCGAAACCCCTGATCCCTAAACCCCTAAACCCCTACAACCCTAAACCCCTAAATAACCCCTGATCCCTATATTGCCTAAAACCGCCACGAAACCCCCGAAACCCCTAAGCCGCCTAAAGGTCGGACTCTTCGAGGAAGATCTCCGGGTGCGCGACGCAGACCGGTCGCACATCCCAGTTGTAGCCTGGCTTATATGGTGGTTTAGGGCTTAGGGTTTAGGAAGTTAAGGATTTGGGGCCTGGTTTATACAGTGGTTTAGGGTTAGGTTGGATTATATAGTGGTTTCCGAAAATAGGGGACCCTAAAATAGTACCCTAAATAGTAGGATCCTTATTATAAGGACCGCAGAATAAGGTACCCCCAATTTTCGGAAACTCCCATATAGTGGTTTAGGGTTTAGGTTTTCTTAGCACCTTTATGGTGGTTTCGGGTTTAGGGTTTTTCTTAGCACCTTGTTGGCGGTTTAGGGTTTAGGGTTTTTCTTAGCACCTGGTGGTTTAGGGTTTATATAGGTTTTTTGTTTAAGCACCTTTTTGCGACTGCTGACGTCCTAGCGTTTAGGGTTTATAGGGTTTGAGCCCCAGGAAGTTGGAACCATGGGTTTAGGACGATTAGTGCTAGGATTCCCTCTACTTACTTTACCTTGAGGGCATCAGGATGATGCTCCAACTTCTGGCTTCTACTGTAGGCTGTTGGGTTTGTGGGGTTGTAGGGGTTAAGGTTTGGGTTTGAGGCTTCGGTTTCGAGGCTTTCATGATTGGGTTGAAAAGGCAGTTTACTGGAATTGCTTTGAATTTGGGGTTTAGGGTCTGTATGGCAAAAACTCATGTCCTTAAACCCTGAGCCCTAAACCTACTCAGGCTAAGAAACTGAGACTAGAAGCTTGTTTGGGGTTTCGAGTCCATACGACGGTCAGAGCCTTAAGCACCCTAGGACCCTGGGACTTCATTGTGGGTTTAGTTAACTCCTGGGCTTAAGCACCCTAGGACCCTAGGACTTCATTATGGGTTTAGGTTTTGGGGTTCAGGGCTTCGCCTTGCCCTAAGAAGCGTGGCTGTGTTCAAGGATCGAGCGCTTTCAGGCTAAGGGCTTCAGAGCTTAAGGCTTGTGCGGGATGTAGCTGATTTGTCGATCGGCGGCATGTGTCGAAAAATCAAGAGATGCCTTGATCCATGACTTGCCGACCGTCGCACCGTTTCAACGAGCCTGAAAACTCGCAAATTCCCAAGCAATCGCACTTGCTGGAGCCTGGTTTCAGGAAATGAACATCAGCTCAGAGGCTTGAAGTTGGGTGTGCTTGGTTGGTTTTGAGGACAGATGCATAAACACGCACATGTTCTGTTGGCGAAAACACGACCCAAAGCTGGATAAAGCCCTTATGAAAGCCATTAAAATTGAGCCCTTATACAACTCTACAAATTCCTATGTGAGCCCGTCGAAGCAAAAGGCGGCCCCTGCGGTACCCAAATCCGCAACCACCCCCAAATAACCGATCACTTAAAGCAGCCCTTAATGGACCCCTACAAAGGGACCCCTTTCAGGGACCCTAGGACATCCTTCTAAAGCCCTGGCCTGGTAGGACACTCTGGATATAGACCATGTAGATGTAGACCCAGAGGACGGCGAGCGCCACCTCTCTCAGTGCTTAAGGTTGATTTAGGGCTTAGAGTCTAGGATATAGGGTATAGGTGTAGGATGTAGCGGGGTTAGGGTTTTTTTGGGGGGTTGCTTGGAGTTGATATTAGAAGCCGTGAAGCCGTAAAGTTGGAACATGGGTTCAGGATGACCAGTGCTAGAGTTCCCTCATTCTATATTGAGTTGAGTATGGGATAATGATGATCCAACTTTCTGGCTTCTGGAATAGGACTTATTGGACCCTAAGACACCTACCTTCTAGGGTTGCTTATATGATCTCCGTATATACTTCCTGAGAAGGTTTTGTTGTTGGTGGTGGGTGGGTTGGGTTAGGGTTTGGGTTTCGGATTCTTGACTTGGGTTTGGGCTCTAGGGTGCCGGATTTGGGTATAGTGTTTAGGGTTTTGGTTCTAAGGTTCGGCGTTTAGGGTTGAGGTTAGGGCATAGGGTGCTTAACTTCTGTCGCAGACTCGGTCATAACCATGTAAGGATGGTTGCCAATTAAGAATCTTCAGCTGGGTTCAGAGGCTGCTTCCTGACAATACCATACTTTTTCGGAGGTTTCTCATTATAAGGCCAAGTCGGTTTTGGAAGCTCAAGGTATAAGGTATACTGATACTGAACTGAACTTGGTACCCTTGCAAAAACTTTGAATTTTGCTCTTTCTGAGGGATTCCGAGTACACCGAAAACGCCCGACACAGCAAACCCTAAACCTTCTATCTCTGGAGACTGCAGGATTTCGGCAATTCGGTCTCAAACTCGATCAGTTCGACTTAGACTTACCCGCCCCCTGAACGGACTATGTCTCGCTTTCAATGCGACAGCAGTCCATGATGGCCCCCTTTGCAAGTGTATGCTACAGTTTTCAGGGGCAAAGCCTAAACCGTCTAAACCGTGAAGGGACCCTGCAGCAGTTCTTGTCAAAGCCCCAAACCCTAAACCCAACAACCCTATGTAAACCCCAGATCCTAAACCTTAAACCGCAAAGCCTAGTTTCTTAGTGCAGCCGAGCGACCCACATCAATGAAAGCAGCAAGCTTTTGATTGACCCCTTCAACCTGAGCATGCAGCAGCCTTATTTCTGTGAAAAACCATCCGAAGATAAGCAAAGGGTTTAGGGTTTAGGGTAAGCCCTTTGAGCGTTTCAGGACTGAGGTCTTGCAGGTAGAAGGTGACGAGCGGTAGGGGGGCAGAATCCAGGGCTACTTGCCTGAAGGCGAGAACACCCTGCGCCGGGTTCGAGTCGCGGGGCACACTCCCAGACCCCCGAGAGGATCTAGAAAGTAGATCCCTAAGGGTACTTTATAGAAACCCCCATTAAGGGATCTACTTTTTGGATCCTCCCGGGGGTCTGGGCTGTAGACCCAACAGAGACCCCATCAGCCCCAAAGGCCCTAAACCTTCCACCCCAAAACCCCTAGAGAGGCCCTAAACCCTAAACTTGCCACCCCTAAAACCCTAAACCCCAAAACCCCCAACACCCCAAAACCCTAAACCCAAAACCCCAAAACCCTAAACCCAAAACCCCCAAAACCCCCAGAGCCCCTTCTGCACTAAGCCGCAAACCCTAGGACCCCTGGTTACCGAGGGGCTCCGAAGCTCCCTCGAAAGTAGAACCCAAGCCCTGTTCGAACCATTAAGGCGCTGAAACGAAAATCCGATAAAAATCTAGTCAAACCTTAGAAGGGGCTCCTAAAAAATCCTACTACAATCTTTTCACACCCAATAAGGCTTTTTAACAAAAATCGGCAGAGCGGCGGGACAGCAGCCTTTTCACCAGCCTGACGGACAAACACAGTTCTGCCTTGGGGTATCCAGTCTCAGCAACTCACGAAACACAGGGGCCGGGGTACGACTAATGACCGTTAGATTCCCATCCTCGCGCGTCTGGCAGTGAACCGCCGGTGCAGCATCCTACACAACATGTGCAAAGTCCAACACTGCCGAGGCACCGTGAGCATGGTTTCCTCTGTCAGCCTCGTCGCATCATCGAGCCGTTGATCCAGGGGGGTTGGTTGGGCATGACGTTCTGTACGCAATCGGTGTAATGTCTTTCTCTGCTGCGTTACTATCCCATATCATATGGTATTATACCCGCCAGCGCCCGTAACTTATGGCAACCCTTATAACAACTAGCTTATAATAACTAGAAACTAGGAATACCCTCCAAGGCACCCTTTAGCAGCTTCAGGAGATGCAAGCATCATCGTAGTCTTGCAGCGAAACTTCGAGAATCTTCAGCCGGCCAAGAACCGCAAACATCCGAGTTCCGGCTCAGAATACCGAAGTGATGAGACCCTCATGAGGGGTTCAGGGTTTCCTTTAAAGGAACTATAAGGGCTCCTATAAGGGATCTAACAGGGGTTTAGGCTTTAGGGCTTAGGCTTTTGGGCGGGCTTGGGCCTGCAAAGCAGACAAACAGTGTTGATAGCAAGAGCGGAGTCCTTTGAGAGCACGGTCGGGAACTCAGAGGGCAAATGGAACTGGCGCAGAGAACTTGTCAGTTCGGGTCATGCTGCGAAAGAATATTAATATTGATGCAACAAATGGTGAATCCAACACTTCGACATCTACTGACGACATCATCATAATCTCCCCCATGGCCATGAACTGCACCCTCAACCCTGTTATAACTATTAAGGCCATTATAGAAATTACCCTTCTACCCTTATAGATCGTGAAAAAACCTTATAGACCCCTTTAAAGGAAACCCTGCACCCTAAATCCTAAATCGAAGCCACCTCTTTCCTCGATCGGTCGCAAAGGTGTTGTAAAGCAGTTCGGGTAGTACAACCTGGGATCGTGCGCCAAGGGTAAATTGTGGGGGGTTGGGTTTGTTAGGGTCGGGATTTCAACATAAGCCAGCACTAAATCCTAAATGGTTCAAATTCCTAAACTCTAAGACGCAAAAACCAGACATCCTAAACCTTAAACTCCCTAAAGGCGTGGTCCTACCAGCGCTGCACAAGGGGTGGGGCGGTAGCAAGTTCAAGCGTTTGGGCTTCTGAAGGTTTGGGTTGTAGGATCTTGGATTTGGGAAGGGGGATTGGGGGTTATGCTAGACGGGGCAGCATTTGTGCCCCAGAGTGCCGCAGACTACTGTCTGCAAACCCTGCTGCAGTTCGAAACTTGCTACCTAGTACTTCTGTTGATGATATAAACCCTGCATGACCCATAATAAGGAATATACCATAATTCCCACATATTCCTTATTATGGGTAATGCAGGATGTATATCATCAACCGTTCAGGCCTGTCTGGCTGCTCACATCAAAATGCCATGAGGGTGGCGGTCACAGCACAAAGTACTATGTCTACGACCAAGAAAGCTTGACAATGGTAACAGTATTGACACCGATTTGAAGCAAAGCCATACTGATGCACGCATTCCAGAGACGCAAGCCACTTCGACTTCCCCTCGTCTTGAACCGCTAGGCCCCAAGTCGCCTAGCGAACGCCTGTGACCAAGGCGCCATGAACTCCAGGGCCAATGAGTTGAGGAAGAGATCCTGGGGACCCAGGCCGTCTCTGAAAGAGCTTGGGGTTTGGGGGTTCAGGGTTTGGGTTTAGGGTTTAGGGTTTCGAGGGGTAGGGTTTAGGGGATTTCGGATCCAAAACCAGTCGATGTGCCCTTAAGCCCTGAACCTTGCATTCTGGATGTGGACTGGCTGCCAAGATGAACAAGAACATCAAGGAACCCTGAGCTGCGTGCGAAACGGAAGGATTAGGATGTCCAAAACAAGTGCCTCGGCCTTTAAGAAGATCCCTTCATCAACCCTAAAGCCCTGAGAAAAAATCCTAAACTCTAATTCCGCAACCCTGCTGAGCTGGCCTGAACTGCCCTAAAACCACTAAACCCGAAACCTCAAACACCTCAAACTCTTGGAGGTTGGAGTTGGGTGCTTCAGCAAAAAACGGGAAAGTTCGGGGTTAAGGTTTTTAAGGAGCCCCTCTTCTGGGAAAACTTGGGATATAGAGTCTTGTGTGCTTTTATAGCTAGGGTTGAGGGTATCGAGCTTGACTCCCTTAAGTTCCCGTATATTCTCTCTGCCCTGAAATCCCGGAACTGCCACAGACATCACCTGAACCCTAAACCCTACCTAAGCACTGAGCCCCAAATGCTCTCCTGGAGGTTTGCGGTGGAGAGAAGCCACCGGCAGCCGAGGTAGTTCAGCAACATCGCTGCAGCGATGCGCGGCAGGAAGCAGAAGGCGCCGATGAAGACCTTCATGCCTCCGGGGTGTAGGGCTAGGGTTTAGTGTTTGGAGATTAGGGTTTCGGGTGTTCTAGGGCCTTGGGTTTGAAGAGGCTTTAATGAAACAGGGGTTTAGGGCTTATAATGGTTCAGGTGAAATTCCCCTGCTGGCATCCCGAAACCCTCAAGCCGATCTGCCATGCAAGGGCTCAAAATATGACAAAGCCGTACATGTCGACTTCGCAAACTCCCAAAACCTGATCCCAACCAGAGCGTAGACCTCATCTAGGGGCTTGGAAGGTAGAATTCGGTTTGGGGGTATATCGGCCCGCACTCATCCGGCGGCTTAGGGTTTAGGGTTTGTGGTTTGGCATGGTTTTGCCGTGGTGTTACTGCGATGAACAAGTATGCTGTCTGAAAGTATTGCCGCTTGTTGAAAGGGGCGCGCAGCTCACCTGCGACCAATTCGTTCAGACTCGTGCCCGCGCTAGAGCCGCTAGATCCTGGTGTCACTTCTACCTGTAGACCTACTTGGAGGAACGCATCGGTATAACTCGCTTGCTTCTAGCCTTAGCTATTATATGTCCCATAACCCTAAACGCCTAAATCCTGAAGCCCCCAAACCTTAATCCCCTAAACCCGAGGACATGCATTTTCGACACCGACCAGGCTCGCCTTTTCGCGAGACCCTCAGGTACCGGAAGCACCCCAACATCTGAAACAGGATTTATGGACTAAGCTTGAGGGTTTAGGGCTTCGGAAATAGTGCTAGCATGGTCATGCCAGGGCATAGGCCTGAAGCTTGAGGGTGTCAGGCTTCGCTTTTTACTTCAGGTTGAGAGGTTGCGGCTTAATGCAGCAGTTTTACGTCGAAGCCAAGGGGATGAACCCTACATGCATCCCCAATCTCCCAGATGGTCGCCTCTCGTCATACCCGTGATGGTTTTGTCCTAAGCTTTCGAGCCGAGCAGGTCGTAGGGAGAGTCTATGATTTCAATTTTCTCGGAGTTGAGGTTTTGAAATCCTTTCGTCTCGGGCATTCATACTCAGAAGCGGTTTTGGGGCTATGATTATCAACGCTGGGGCTGGGGATATTGCTACTAGTTCTTGCGAATCTTTTCTGAAATCCACTTGCTTGCGAATCGTACATCAAGCCCATGGTGTTCGACCCACGAGGCGGACGAGCGGAATGCCACGGCACTTAGCATATCAAGACGAAGACGGAAGCGATATACGAAGGCCTTAGAAGTTTGAATGAGGACGATAAGGGCTCGAGCGACTTCGCTCTGTAAGCATAGGAGGCAGCCGGTAAATAACCCTAGAGAAAACTATACTACTTATCATTTTCCACTCCTCTATCATCTCGAAAGGCGGAAACATGACCCAGCCCCGTCCAACGCTGTGCTCAAAGCCTCCACAGACGCACTGATCACCGGGTCAGGGTTTGAGCTTAGGGCTTAGATCCAGACCCGCCTGAAACCCTCACCAGTACCTAATGCAGGGCTCCAAAAAAGCACATAAGCAAAAATTAGGATAGGGATATCCCATATAAACCCCCTTATAAAGAACCCCAATAAGGCAGGGATATCCCTATAACATGCTTATGTGCTTCTTGGGTCGCAAATAATGCCAAGACAGGTCAGGGTGCCTTTAGCACGTCTTCCACCACAAGGACCTGGCTGTGAGGGCGGGGAAGGTCGAGAGGGTTCTGTTAGGGTTTAGGGTTTAGGGGTTTAGGGGTTTAGGTTCTTTTACGGGACCCTCCTTGTACCCTCAAATAGGGGTATATGGTCCCAAATAAGGGGCATTTAGGGTCTAATAGAGGGCAGATGGAGGGTCTAGGTGTACGGGTTCAGGCACAAAGGGTTGTTTACAGAGGATCTGTCATGAGGCTTTCAAGGCTTTGAGTTGACTGTGCGGGTTGCCAGAAGTTAAATTTCAGAACAACGCTTTGAGGGGGTATCTTATACTATCACTATAGCAAGGAGCCCTAATGAATAGTACTAGTGCTTGTTTAAGCTTCGAACGTCCCTAAACCCCTAAACCGGAAACCCCTGCCGGAACCCTGAAAAACCGCAAACCCAAACCCCCAAGAAACCCTTCGGCCCCTAAACCTCCTAACCCTAAACCCCCTAACCCTATAAAAGCCTAAACCCCCTAACCCTGAGCTTCGGTCTGAAGCTTACAAGATGACAGCCGCCGGTGAGCCGAAACGCCCCGAGTTGCATCGCGACTTGCGGGATGGAACACAGGTTTAGAGTTGAGGGTTTGGGTTTTTTTGGACTCTTTTTTTACCCTCGCAGATCCTGTCTACTAGGACAGGGTCTAGGAATTAGAGTTGAGGGTTTGGGGTTTAGGTTTGCCGGCTTGGGATTCAGAGTTGAGGGTTGAGGGTTTTGGGTTGGGGGGTTTAGGGTTTTAAGTTATACAATCTGAAGTCCGACGACCCGACAGCTCCATCTGCAAAGACCCAAACGGGCCATAAACCTCCAAACCCTCATCAAGCCCCATACACCGCGGTTAGGTTAGGTACGGCCCCCATACAGTAACAGTCTAAGGGCCTTATATATCTATATTATGAATATTATCCAATTGTTACTGAGTGGGGGCCGTACCCGAGTTTTAGGGTTTTAGGGTCTAGGGGCCCTAAACCCCAGAGCCCTCGAGCCCTAGAAGCATTGAGCCCCACAAAAGCCTCTCTTTGGGGCCCTTCTTAGGGTTTAGGGTTTATAAACCCTAAACACTAACCCCCTGCTTCGGCACCGTCGGAACGGAGAGCAGCGTGGAGTGCAGGAGCCTCACAGCTCGCCGTATTTCGGCGAGACACCTGGGCTTAGGGTTTAGGGGTTTAGGGTTTAGGTGTTCAGGGGTTTAGGGGTTTAGGGGTTTAGGGTTTAAGAGGAGGTTAAGAGGTTAAAGCCCGAAAAAGTTAAACTCTTCATTGTAGTTCTTTTGATTGGGGGATACCTTGAGGGATCCTAGATATGAGAGTGCCTAAAGTTGAAAGCAAAAAGGAACTACAATGCAGACTCTCGGTAGCTAGGTTCAAGGATTCAGACCTGAAGGGTCTGGGGAAGTGTAACGCTTAAAGAAGCTATATGTCTCAAACCTGGGGGGGGGGGGCTGCACGGTGGCGTTGGGAGCACTCAGCGTCCAGCCTTGACCGTACCGAGTTACCGGCTTTGGGTTCTGTTGCTCACCGACGGTTTAGGGTTTAGGGTTTAGGGCGTTTCGATCTTTTTGACAAAACGATAATCTCAGTTGACCAGGGTATGCACGACGGCTGCAGCTTCGGGTGCGCTTGGACAGTTTCTTAAGCGCCCTTGCAACCATACTACAAGCTTTCTGTTGAATAGTCCCTTGGCGTGTATTACAGGAAACAACCACACAATTCCTACCTAAACCCTAAACCCCTAAACCCTAAACCCCTAAAGCCTAAACCCCTGAACCCTAAACCCCTAATCTCTAAAGATCACTAAAGGTGCACCTTGCTAGATGCTGTGGTAAGTATGTGTGGTCGCGGGATTGGCTGCTTTGGGAGGTATGTGAGGTCCAGGAGGAGGGTTAATTTAGATCATCGGCTGAGGTGCTTATAGAGGCTGGATCGAAATAAGTAGTCCCGCCTGGCGCCTGCAATGAATTTAGAGTCTTGAATACCTTTCTATAATAATTAGAATAGGGTTTTGGGCTATAGACAAAAATGAAAATCACCGCCACAATATTATAGGTAATTATTAAGGCCCCTATTTTACAAGGTTGTTTTTCTGGCTTGTCAGGGTTCAGGCAAAACGATTTTCGGGTTGCAGATCCAACGCCGTATAGGCTTGAACAGAAATACAACGAGCTCAGCTGCCTGTTCCATAGCACTGTTCTAGAGCTGAGGTCTCCATGCTTGGAACCAGGATAGCACACTCCGGTGCCTCAGGCCTCCAAACCAGCTAACCACTCACTCCCAAATCCGAACATGCGAAGTCCGACCCACCACTCCCCCTAGGAGCCTTTCAAAATCTCGATGCTTTGTCAGCCCCTAACCCTAGACTCTAAACTGATAATCCCTAAAGCACAACCCTAAACTCCTGAAGTACTTGAGGCTTGGCCTGATGTTCAACAGTCAGGGCATAAGTTCGAAGGCTTTTCGTACCATTGGTTAGTAGGGAATGGAGGAATGGGGTACAAGTACAACTACCATTACTACCATTCTTCCATTCCCCACTAACCAACTTAAGGTAAGTTTTGGGGGCTTCAGGGCCTGGAGCAGTCTCCATGTGTCATTGTGGCTGAAGAACTGGAAGTTTTGTTGATGCCCGTTTTCGCCCTGCAATTAGGTTGAAGGCCAAGTTGGCTGATGCAGCTGAATCGAAAAGATTAGGGCTCATTTTTTCAAGCTTTAGATGAGTATGGGTTTCAAACAGAGGTCAGGATTGCAAGGGGCCTAGATGATTAGAATGGGGTTTCGGGGTATATTATGCTACAACTAGGAGGAAGCCATCGCAGAATTTGTGATCATCTTTAAATGGTTCACACCCGAACTTCAGCTGGTTGAATGCGGGGTTGTGGTAGCGTTACAGCTCAGGGGTTGAGGGCCTGAAGCTTGTAGGCCTCTGCAGGCAAAATGGAAGAGACCTTCTACATACTCTCTTCCAGCTTTAAGTCTTTCGAAAACTTGAGGTCAAAAGCATTTCCCAGCAGTTCAATACAAAAGAATGGAGCCGCAGCACGTCACGGTCCAGATCAGCAAGATGGTGTAGGTGAAGTACGGCTGAGACAGCGGCACCTTACAAGAACGGGTTTAGGCACGCCCTAATTGCTGAATCCCGATCCTGAATCAAACGCCGTCAACCACAACAGATCCCCGGGCCACGATCGCAAACTGCCCCTAAACCTAAACAATAACAAACATCCAACCCGAACAGAGCCGTTATGTCAGCGTCCACATGCCTCACGCTCAGCTTTTCAAGCCGCCTATGCAAGCCTCACAGTTTAGGGTTTAGGGTATCAAAAGACTTAGGTTCTTCAGTCGTAGAAGAGCTTTGCTGAGGGTCTCGTGGTGGGCTTTAAAACTCGAAGGGTTTGGAGAGGGTTTGTTTGTAGGGGTCTATCATGGCTTCTACGTGAACCCGCCTCCTCGATGCCGCACTATGCTAGCTTTTACCCAGGGGTACCTTATTTATATAGTCCTTACAATGCAGATCGTTCATTTTCGGATTTATGAACCTATTATTCCTCTAGGCGTTTGTGGGGGTTGAGGGTCTAGCCAATAAGACAGCGACTCCCTTCATCCCATATTTCACTGTGAAGTGAGAGTCCCCTTGAAGCCCGCTTAAGCGGGTGATCAGGGGCGAGGAAAGGGTCAAAGCGCTTAATATACGGGCCTTAATAACTAGAATAGGGTTTTGGGGCCCATTCTACTATAAATATAATCAGGAACCCCCAAAATAGTATTGGCAATTTTTCGGCCTCTAAACTAAGCCCCCCTGAAGCCTTCCTTAAAGCGATAGCAAACATGACGAGGCTCTAGCATTCCAGCTTTTCGGGGTCGGGGCTTTGGATTCAGGGTACCGTAGGGGCCTTGGTATATAAATAGAACAGTTGTTTGGGGTGTTCTGTACTCCACTGTCATTACTGTACCCTAAACCCTAAACCACAAAGAAAACCTAGACCCTAGACACTAAAACCTGAAACCCTAAGCCAACAGGGTTCAGAGCTCTGCTTCAGCAGCGGCGCACTGCAGATCTCGACTTGCTTCTCCATGGACAGCGCGCGGAAGCCTGGTCAGGGCGCCCGATGACGGAAATCTTGCACTGGACTCTGAAGCAACCGCATGGAGAAAGGTCTAGAGCCGTATTTCAGAATGGCCTTGAAGAAACGGGTCAAAAAGAAAGCTTTCACTGATGGTAATTGCTCCAGAATGCCGTCTCAACAATGTTAAAGGTTGAGGGTTTGAGCATGTATCTTTGTATCTCTGTACCTATCTACCTAACTATCTGTTTGTTCATCGAACTATCTATGTACATGCGTGTATATGTGTGTATATATATATATATACATACTTACTCTCGTACTAGTATGTGTGCTTGTACCTGTACTTGTACCTACACATGTACTTGCACTTACATCCTCAGACTTAAGCTTATACTTCTCCTTATCATGTTTACATCCTTGCACTTGTATTGTTGCTTGTACTTGTACCTATACTCATACTCATACTTGCATTTAAACTTATACCTATACTTATGCTGATACTCCTGTATATAAACATGTATGTATGCACTCTGTATATACATATAGATGCATGCATGCATGCATGCATGGATGCATGTATGTATGTATGTATGATTATGTATGTATATATTTGGCTTGTATTTATTCATTTACACACACACACACTCACAAAAAAACACAGTTGTGTTCCAACACGTCGACAGGAAAAGACTCTCTTCGCCACCACACAGTCTGTGCATCGCTCATCCGATGCATACAATGCAGAAGTCTTTACCCAGGGGCCCCAAAGTAGTTCCTTTGTGGGTGTGTCCTCTTTTTTGGTTAGGGACTCTGATATACTACCCCAAAAGGAACTACTTTGGGGCCCCTGGGTACACTAATCACAGCTTACTGGGGGGAGCTGCAAGGTTGGAGCTACAGGTTCGAAGCCCTAAGCCTGAAACCCAATCTCCGCTAACGATCCCTTGCAATAGCCCTTATAGCACCCTCAATCCTGAACTTAGGCCCTAAACCCAACATCCCAAACCTGAGGCCACAAACCTCAAACCCTAAACTCTGAACTCTTTGACAGGAAAGGATCATGGGACTTAGTAACTAGGGTTATAATTAGGGTAACTATACTTCTAACTACTTATAATCCCAATCAAGGTAAAGCGCCTGCCAGATCTGGTTCGGCTCCTGCTTTGCCCCGGTGGAATCCGTTGACCGTGATGTAGGTGTTCTGCGGAGACGAGACGGATTGTGGGTAGTTGTCAAAACTAGTTGGATACCTTAAATATTAGGTGCCGTACTATATTAAGGACCCAAAAAGGGACCATAATTTTCTGGGATTTCGGGTTGAGGATGCGTGGTTCAGTACTTGGGCAATTGGGAGTTTCCGAAAATAGGGATACCTTGTTTTGGGACCCTTATAATAATTAATAAGGATCCTACTATTTAGGGTACTATATTAGGGTCCCCTATTTCCGGAAAGTCCCAATTCCCTAAAAAGGACCCTAAAAGGAGAACTACCCAAGTGCAAAAGGTGTTTCTGGGCAGCTTGGGCGGCTTTGGTATGCACAGGCTTGTATGCTTCAACTCCTAAGCCCTCTACCAAAAATCACGAACGTGCATTCGTACCCTTCATCCCCCTTCTAAAAACACGTACTTACACCCAGAAACCCTAAACCCACAGATTTTCAACAGTTCGACCTTCAATCCTTTCTCAGGTGCTTTCTTACCGGGAGCTTCTCGAAAGGCACGCAACCCGCACTCTTGACCGGCATACATCGAAGCCACAGGGACCACAAAGACTGTAGGACCGCAACTGCGATCATGCATGTGTGACTATGTGCGTGGCCACGACTGACATGATGAACTTGGTCCCCACAGATACTGCCAACTGTTACTACTCATTCTGCTGGCTACGCCGACGTTTATGGTTGTAGCCTACACGAACCGGAGCGTCAGCAATCGAATCTTGATGCAAGCCTCGCCGTATATCGCGACTTGAAACTCGTCGTAGACCCGACGCACTTGCCTTGACAGCAGCTTGGAAGCTACAATAAGGGCTTTAACAAGTAGAACAGGGTTAAGTATCATAAGGGATATTGTGAGTTGGTAATTCTTATACCAGTTCCCAACCACACAGCAATAACCAAGGAAGGCGCATTTCCGAGGTCACGAAGTCTTAAATCAGATAGGCACTGCCCCCATACAGTAAGAGTCTATAGTTGGCCTACTATTAAGGTTTTAATATATCTGTATTATGAATATTATTCAACTATTACTGAGTGGGGGCCGTACCCAATAAATCAGTCAGTCCGTGTTCACACCATTAGTCCACAAGGATTTCCGATTCCCGGTCGCGGTTTGAGCTGGGACTTCCCGAAACAACTTCACGCCCATAATCGTGTTGTTCAGAAACTGACCTCCGACGTCAGGGTTCAGTCGAACTGTCTTAGCGTAGCCATCGTGGCCTGGACAAGCTCGTAAGGATACCAGACACACCCATCGCTCAGCAAGAAGATTGATAGATTGAACAGACATTGAGTCTCATACCTTGATGGGCATGCTTTAACCTGAAAACACGTCGTCCACACGCCGAACTCCAATGCGTTCGCAGACGGGAGCTCGAGCGGAACAGAACTTGCTCGACCCTCTTGTCTCTGCCGAATCCGCTTCCGAGCCTACGGACCAACTGAAGTGGCGGAAAGATGCGCCAATTACCCTCAAGCCGCAAATTCAAACTTCCAATTGCGGGCCCCTGGCGGCTTTGGGTACATTGATGATGTAGGAGCCCCATTAATTAGACTACGGTTTTAAGGTTTGTGTAAGGTTCAGGGTTCGGGGAATGTTATGCTACAGTTTCATAAGGATTACTTTTAATCATATTCTACTACAGTTGAACCAGCTATGGACTTCGGCATTTGGGTTTTTGCCCTAAACCCTAAACCGCTTCCGCCCGAGGCACCTCACTGCCGGCACGCAGAGCTTGGAGGACACAGAGTGTAGAAGAAAGACCTGCCGTTTCGGCATGACGTTTGTCTTTCGGGTTTGGACTTAAGTTCCCAGTTCCTACGGGGGATTCAAGGTCTAAGAACTCCAACAGATGTTTCGGGCTTGAGGGTTGAAGGATTGCTTTCGGGTTTAGGATTTGGGAGCTTCGGCTTGATGGTGCGGATTTGGCTTCGGGGTTTCCGCTAAACCCCAAACCCCCAACCCCGAACCATCTTACTGCCCTGAATGAACCCTAAACCTAAACCCTATGTGAAGCTGCAGCCACTAAGAGCGGGTTGCCCCCGTGCGTCCGGGAGCCAGAGGCAGTCTTGTGGTGGTTGCGCTCTCAGCTTTATGGGGTTGGCAAATGTAGGCTTCGCAGGTTATGAGCCCAAAGGCTTAATAAGCACGACCGTAGATAAGGACAGTGTGAACAAGCTTTGCCAGGAGTTCCTGGCTAACTGAGCTGGGAAGTTTGAAGTGCTCTTGGTGCAGCGTAGAGCACGGGCGCGCCCTGATCCTGGGGTCGTCCCGAACCCTGGGTAGCGCCGGGCGACGGCTTCCTTTCGGAGATGGGTTTGCGCAGCCGGCCCGCTGCCTGGAGTCATGAACATGTAATTAGGCCTCCTGGAGAACTGTGATGCAGACGTCTCAAGAAGGCCTTGGCCGCGAAGGGCAAGGGCCCAAACGTGTGTCGCAGGGTAACTGCAGTTACCGGTCTTTGCTCCCCAGGGTGGGGCCAGGAAAGCGGTCATCGGCAGAAGGTACGTCTGCATGTAGTATGGATGCAGTTCTGACAGTCACTCTCCACTTGCAGTGAAGAGTGAAGGGGAGTGTGAAGCTGCAGCCACTAAGAGCGGGTTGCCCCCGTGCGTCGGGGAGGCAGAAGCAGCCTTGTGCTAAACTCAAACCCTAAATCCTAAACCCCAAGCCCTAAACCCTAAACCCCAAACCATCTTACTGCCCGCCTGCATGCCGATCACTGCAAACACAAGGAACAGCGAGTGGAAGAGGCGGAAAGCCTCGGAACACGTCTCTCCTAAACCTTACCCTCGGGATCTGAAAACCTGCCGTTCTAGGGGCTCTATCCTCCAATTAAGGGGTCATAACCTGTAATTTGTAGCAGGTCAACCTTAAATCCTGAAGCCTAATCCACAAGTCCCTAAACTCGCTTTGCTGCTCGCTAGGTTGCTTGAGCTTGCCTCTGCACTTTTTGCGCAATTGGGTTGATGGTTATAAGAGTTCAGGGCAAGATGTATCACGCTTCTGCGTGGGTTCGGAGCTCCTGGGGCCAGTATTCGCTTTTTGTTTGGGCATCATGAGGAACCAGAAGGAACGGTAGTACTACGGTCCAAGTATCCACGTAACGGGTTTTCAGGTCCGAAATTCCATGCTCGATATGGCTGTTGGTTCCTGAAACCCTACTATTTGGGCATTTGGACCCTTAGGGGCATTCAGGCCTCTATATATTGTACTGCGGCTGATGAAAAACATACTACTGGGGACCTAAACCAGCCTTAAACCCTCAACATGAAACCCCCAGAAAGTCGTATATATATATATATATATATATATATAAACCTGTAGAGCTCTCCCAAAGCTAGTGCTGAGGGCTTCCAGCCTCAGGGGCCTCGGGTCCCATCCCGTAGTCTACCGACCCCCTGCTTCAAAAGCCGCCGAAAGCCTGCTGGGCTTGTTTTCTATATTGGCTTCGGGTTTACCTGGACCAGGGTTTAGGGTTTAGGGTTTAGGGGTTTAGGGTTTAGGGTTTAGGGCTTTACCTGGACCCCCAAAGTATGTTGAACAATGGCCTTTTATAGGTTTTGGGCCATTACATAGCCTATTTTTGAGGGTCTGGGTAGGGTTTAGGGAGCTAGGGTTTAGGGGCTTGTGGTTTAGGGTTTAGTGCGGTGCGCTTGAAGGATACAAGGGTAGAGGCCGCCTGACTCATACAGAAGCGTAAACCCTAAACCCTAAAGACTTAAACTGGGAGTGTTGGCAGGCTCGGGGACCTTGACTCAAAGGGGAAAAGGAGGGACCCTTAATGGGGACCCCTAGCCTATAATGGGTAGATCATGGCTATATTAAGGGTATATACCTAAGGGTCCCTCCTTTTACCCTTGGGTTGAAGGAATACAGAATACAATGACTAAAACTATACTGAACTTAGAACCCTAGCAACAATTAGAATTTTAGCTTTTTCTTAGGGATTCTAATAACCAAAAAATTTTAATCATTTCTAAGTACCCCTATATAAGTTTCTTTTTCGGCTCGAATATGACAGTTACAAACCCCAGTCAGGCCCTACACAGCCGCCAATAGTGACTGCTGAAGTCTGCTTTCGGGCTCACAGTGAAGAGTCTCCTGAAGCCTCACATGTGTAACCTCCATCTTAAAGGGAACTCCAGAAAGTTGGAATATGGATTAATGGTAGGATCCCCTATAATTTACCTTAAGGGGGTTACGATAATGATGTTCCAACTTTCTGGCTTCTACTGTACAAGGCCTGACCCCAAACCCTGAAACCCCTAAACCCCTGAACCCTTACCGCGCAACTTGATTTCGGGCATCCCGCTGGCTAAGTATGACCGGACTCACCAGCAGCCATGTCACGGTGACGAAACAATCGGATGTCTGCGCGTTCTTCTGGAACACTTTCTCCCAGGCCTCTTGTTGCAAACATGTGGGAAGCTGCACCAATTTGACTGCCCCCACCCCTTCCCCGCAAGCGTTACAGGTTCAGGACAAAGGCATCCGAAACTCCGCAAGGAGCTGCCTTCGAGCCCGTTTAGGGTTTGGGTTCGGCGGGTGGGGAGAGATTCGAGCCTCATGATAAACCCTATCCGAGGGTTCATGTGCCCAAACTAGCACATACTCAAGATGCAGAGCCTGCATCCCAGAAGCCTGAATCCTTGCAGAATCCCGGAAGAAGTGTCTCGGGGCCTGAATTTTTAGAATAGGGTTTTGGGCCCCAGTACAGTGTAGTTACAGTAAGGAACCCCTCACGTAGTATGGGC
Organism: Symbiodinium sp. CCMP2592; assembly: GCA_905221615.1. Lineage (NCBI taxonomy): Eukaryota > Dinophyceae > Suessiales > Symbiodiniaceae > Symbiodinium > Symbiodinium sp. CCMP2592. Next base: position 2,194,776 of record CAJNDT010000557.1, on the reverse strand, counting down.
AGTGATTAAGGCCACAATATTAGTCGAACCCCTGACCCGTAACCATGTCCAGCCTTCGTCACCTCTGCGATGAGCAGGGCCTCAGTGGAGAGCCCTAAACTCAAAGACAACCCAAAACCCTGTGCTGTGGTTCATACTTACCTCTGGTTAGTAGGGAATGGAAGAATGGTAGTAATAGTAGCCATAATTGTAGCCCATTCCTCCATTCCCTACTAACCAAAGGTAAGCATATGCGGGGCTCAATGCCTGGAATCGGGTTTGGAGGTTTAGGACCCCAGCATGTCTAGCAACCCTAGGCTAAGTTTTCGTTGGGACGGAGGTTGGCAGTCCTGTTTAAGGGTTTAGGAAGCCGGGTTACACGTGTATGGGTTTCGGATTTTCTCATCCAGGTTCACGGCTTAGTCGCGTTTATGGACCCAGACTTGGATGCGAAGCTTGTCATTTGTGTGGGAGATAATGCCATTCAAAGCTGTGTAGTATCTGCATTGTGGCTACCATCACGATAACGATCTTGACTGGTGGAGCGGCGAGACAACTCTGATATGGTGATGATGGAGATGGTTCTGACGATGTGTGTATTGCTGTTGTTTCGATTCCTGTGGTTTGCTGGTAGCTTGAGGATCTAAGGAGCGGAGGCCCCTGCACAGTCTCGTTGAAGTCTGCTTCAACACAGGTCTGTGCCGGGCTTAGCCAGACTGAACCTCATGTGTGTAGTTCTCGAAATTTGGGTCCCTGTGTGGGTCCCCAATATTAGTACGGCACACGTATAAAGATGACCGAAAAGGTACCCTAATTTAGAGAACTACCCACACAAGTGACAGAAGACTGTCGACAGGAGTGGGTGCTCACCCTCAATGTGCATTCGGGTTGTAGATGGGCTGAAGGGGTCGAGGCGAGGCCACACGATTATGCAATGAGCCAGTTCTGTGTGGACCGGAGGAATGGCACTGCCCAAAGACCCCAATACCCCTTTATAACAAGTCTTATATGGTGAGCACCTGATAATTCGAAACTTAGGGGGTAGTGGAATCTCCGCATTAACTCCGAGAATGAACGTGGGCCCAGGTAAAGGACAGGCTGCATAGATGTTATGGCCGAGAGGTTCATCTTCTGCTGCAGAATCCCCATCATCATCCTCCATAGTAGAAAACATCGTGACAATCGGAACAAGCGTATGACAAGGATATAAATCATAGCAACAATAGTAAGCAAGCCATGACCGAGCGAGCCCACCACGGAATTCACGTGCATGTTCCCAAGCGATGCCAAGAGGAAGGGAGTGGAAAGGGCTTCCACTCGTCTTGTGCAAAACTCTGCGGGTTTAGGGGTTTAGGGTGTAGGGTACCAAGACTCTGGGTTCCAAACTCTGCTGAGACCGTTCCAAATTGATGAGTGCAACACTAGTAGTTAAGTAGTTAGCACAGAAGTGACAGTAGAAGAGTCACAATAGTCCCTACTGTACTCTCAGAACCATTCCACCTGGCCCTAGCTACCTTTTCGCGGCTTCGATATGCGTTCCGATGCTAGACTAAACCCCTTTACGAAGACTGGGAAACACGGAAATACGGTAGGCTGCGTATACGGTATACGACATGCAGCACAGTATGTCCTACCTCAAAAATGTTTTTTAGGGCCCTTCAATGTCCTCCTTGACCAGCTTCTCATCATCCTTCGGCAGAGCAGAGAGGCGCAGTGAAGAGAGGCAAATTAGCAGAAATGCAGAGACAGAGATATTGGCGGATACACAAAGGTGTAACCGGACAGACAGACCGAATAAACCAAGAGAGCGTCAAACCAGAAAGCATCAACAAAAGGACTCACTAACTGACATAGGAATCAGAGTCAACATGAGGGTTTCAACAACAAATTGGGGCCTTATGCAGGGATCCTTATTATGCGAATGGGTTCCGTATGGTTTTCGGGTCGTTTAATTAGAAGGGTGCCATGCTATTTTGGGGTATCGAAAAGGGGACCTTAACTTAGAGAGCTACCCAAACGACTGACTTGGGGTCTGGGGTGTAGGCGGCTAGGCGGTTTGGGTATATGACTGATTCCACATTGTAGCGCAGCTTGTCCAAGTCAGGACATCGCAGATGGGAGGCAAGCTGGGTTCTTGCTAAGGAACTTATAAGTTATGTTACCAGAGTAAGGATGCCCTGTTCTTCCCGATGCCTGTTATTGTCAGTATTGTTAGTATTAACTACTGTTAGCATTAGTAGTAGTCGTAGCAGGAACAGTCCAGTGTGCCGGAAAATGAGGGCCGATATTCGACCAAGATTGCACGGCCAATCTTGCAAGCCTTAAGCCAAAACTTTACGACTTTAGGAAAGCTTTGTGAAACATGTAAGATGTGCGACGCTGAAATGACACTTTTGAAGAACTCAAGTTTCGACGGACGGAAGACTTCAATGCAATCCAGCTGCTTTCACGAGCGTGAACGCTAACCTGGCAGGCGGGCTTTCTACCTTTGCCTGCTCGGAATCTCTAAACCCAAACCCAACAAAAACATACCCGGAAACCCTAAACTCGCTTCCCTAAACCCTGAACCCTAGCCGCCCCCAGGGGACGTAAAACTCTCTGTGGCAAGAGTTCGAACTTGGAGTTACAGTACGCGTGCATAAGGGCCCTATACCTCAACACCAAAAACCAAGGAAGACTGCCGGTTCCCTGCTACACCCTGGTCCAGCCCCTGATCTCTCGCCAGTTCTTTGAGGCTGTGCTTTTCTTCAATTGCAAGTTTCGGAAATCCTATATCTCAAGTTTGGGGTTGTGATGGCTGCTTGAAACTTGAAACACAGGGGTGGTGTAAGTAACTCTAGGCCGTTCCTACCCTAATTTCCCTGCGGTATAAAACCTAAATCAAATGAAACCGCACAAGACCCTTATCCCCCAAACGCTGACATCCATTCGTAGTTCCCAGACCTTCCAAAATCCCTTAATTAAGGAATATCCCTTAAATTATCGTAGGATCCTTAATATGATTTAAGGTATATTTCTTAATTAAGGGATTTTGGAAGGTCTGGGCTACTAGAACCATCCAAAGGCACTTGTTGCCTGAACTCTGAAGACTATCTCTCTGTGTATCCGTAAGTCTATCTATCTATGCATCCACCCATCCATCCATCTAACTGTATATATGAATAGAGACGTATATGATTGTAAACACACACAGAGAGAAAGCACACGCTATTTGCCTGAAAATTACTCTCATGCCCACTGTGCAGTCTCTGGACCTGTCGTCTCTCGGCGAGGCCCTTGCAAGGGCATTTAGGATTAAATGTCCGGCTTACTAGGGATGCTGGCGTTTAGGGGGTTTTGGTACCCAAGGTAAGATGTCAATTGCTCTACTACGGTTTCGGGTTTGGGGCTACAGCCTCGAATGTCTTGCTTCGGCGCTTTGGAAGTCTGTCTCGCTTTAGACTCAGAGTGGAGGGCTTACAGTTTCCAGTGAGGGCCCTGATGACATGGCGCTAGGGTTTACTATTGTGATGTCTCGGTCTTAAAGCACATTCGTGTCTTGCGACTGAACTCAAGGGCCCTAAATCCTCAACCCCGAAAGGACCCTGAAACCCAACGCTCAAACCGTAAGCCCCAGAGCTCAACCCTCTACACCATCCAACCCGCAAACGCCGAACCCCAACTTGAATCCCTGAACCCGAAACCCCCAACCCCCAATTTCATATAATCGCGGAACCCTAAACCCCTGACCCGTTCTTTAGCTATCAGAGTGTGGAGTTTTCGAAGGCTTCGACATGTTTTGTTTCAGGTGATACAGGGGTTCGCAGCCTTGCTGGACCTAGCAGAATGATACTTAGGTCCGGGGGACAGTATTGGAGATTTGGGCTTGTCTTCTCTGGTTGGCAATCTTAAAATTTACAACCTCGAAAACTCATCACCACACAGATGCATCTGTTCCCGGATGAAGCAACAAGGGAGCATTAATTAAACAGCAGAGAGTACGAATCTTCATATTTGCAGATGCAGCGCCAGACAACAGTCTTTCACACATCCCGAAGACACGGTGAATCAAACTCTCCTGCAGACGCAGCTTTAGAACCTTAAGCGCAATGTAAACACGGCCCGGATACAACGAGACGATAATCAATTCAGATGGCTTGAAACAGCCTTGACAGCAGTACAATCGAATCCCAGATGGACACAGCTTCATAGCAAAGCCACTGCGAGTAGCCCAGCAAAGCAGCCAAAGGGAGTCACCCGTCAGCTGGTGTGATGTGATGCCCTCCTAGCGGCACTTGGGTTTATGATGTGGAACCACCGAGAATCAATACGGCCACTGCACAAGCAAGGGTCAATCCCAGCATACGAGCCTCTGGTGCATCTGTCGCCACCCAGCTTATGCCACTCTCACGCATGCACAGCACTCCGCGTAGGGTTTAACACTTGTTCAGGGTTCACACAGGAAAGACTGCGGAAATTGTCAAGCCATTCTTCAGGATTGAATTGAGACCGAGCATAGCGAATGTGCCATGGTCATCTTCCTATCTGCAGAAACTGCTGCTTCGAGTTGCGGATGATCGCTTTGGCACGTTGCTGCGAGCCGGCATGTCGAGGCTTCGTACTTGACAGTGCTGGAAGAAAAGATGTACAGCATCTGGATGTTGACTTAAGGTAGGATTAAGGGTTGACAGATACATGGTTGCCTGAAGGCTGACCCCATCAGTTCATTCAGTACTTGGCAAAAGTTGAAGAAACTCCGAAACCCAATATAGAAGCCTTACAGAGTTTCGACGCTCAGCCAGTTTCGATTCAGACTCAGACGGCCATGCCACCCCTTTCAGGATAATATGGGCGCCTTATAACGAGAAGAAAAGTGTTGTGACTATAATAACTGTACAAATTAGAATAATTTAATTAATTTCACGGACCTGACCTCGTCGCTTAAATCTCATTAATTTCAAGCTTTACCTCGCGCGTTAATTTGGCTAATTCTGGGGTGCCTCGTCAAGGGTGGGCTTTGGGCTTAGGGTTTCGAGTTTAAGGGTTAGGGCTGAGGGCTTAGGGCTCAGAGCTGAGAATTTAGGAGTGTTTGGGTGGTTTTGGGCTCTTTTGCTTGCGGATTTGGACGAAACAGCATCTAATTCGCATCCCAACGCCTCGAACTCTCCCTCCCCCTCTTTGAGCCAAACTTGAGCCGAAATAATTGTTAGGGTTAGGGCCCAACCCTTTAACGGGTTGTGTTCTGTTCCAGACCGATGCTTGCATGGGGCTAGGGAGGTACATGCAGGCAAAGCCGCTTCCCCCCCCTTCCCACCTTGCTCAAATGCTTTGTCTTGGAGCGCAAGCCACGGTCGGGAAAGGGGTGGGGCAGAGATATTAGGGTTCTTTCTTCTTTCCTGATTTTGAGCGAATTAGCGTCTAATTCGCACGATTTGCGCCTGGCCCTGCCTCCCAGCCCCAGGTTAGCGCCTAATTCGTGCGATTTGGGCGCCTGCCCAGCCCAGCCCTAACCCAGCCCAGCCGGTGAGTTTGGGGAGAACCCCGATGCTTCAGGTCACCCCAAAATCTCGAATGTGGGTGGGGGAAGGGATTGCATGACACCACCAAGGATTGAGCCCGTGACCTTCTCCAGAAGAGCTTCGGAGGCAGACGTTTACACATTAGGCCAGGGCATAGTTCCTAAACTGGCGCCTGCCCCGCACAAACACTTGAGCAAGTGTGGCAGGCCCAGTTCTGCCTATGCCGGAGAGTTTTGGGCGAATTACCGTCTAATTCGCACGATCTGCGCCTGGCCGTCTCCCAGCGCCAGGCTTCGGAATTTGAGCAAATTAGCGCCTAATCGCACGATTTGGGCCCCTGCCCCAGCCCAGCCCAATTTGAGCAAATTAGCGCCTAATTCGCACGATTTGCCGGCCGCCTCCCAGCGCCAGGCTTCGGAATTTGAGCAAATTAGCGCCTAATTCGCACGATTGGGTCCCTTCCCCAGTCCAGCCCTAACCAGCCCAGCCGGTGAGTTTTGGGCGGCGTCTAATTTGCACGATTTGCGCCTGGCCCTGCCTCCCCCCAGCCTTCGGAATTTGCGTCTACGATTTGCGCCTGGCCCTGCCTCCCACCCCAGCCTTCGGAATTTGAGCAAATTAGCGTCTAATTCGCACGATTTGCGCCTGGCCCCTGCTTGGCACGATTTGGGCCCCTGCCCCAACCCAGCCCGAAACCAGCCCAGCCGGCGAGTTTGGCGAATTGCCGTCTAATTAGCACGATTTGGGTCATCCGGGGCCTCGTTTAGCTTTAGCTACTAAATTAACTAATTTTTCTACCTCGTCAGGTCGCTAATTGTCTTAATTCTGGACTGACCTCGTCGCTGACCTCGCTATAATTTGCACAGATAATAAATTAAACTCTGCACTGGGGCCGTGGATACAGAACGGGCTGTGCGAACCTCAGGTTCTGCCTGTCCACATCTCAGCGTGGGTTTATTGGGGGGGTTTCAGGGCTCAAGGAAATCCCTGCAGCCTGAACCCTGATCCTGTGGTCTTCGACTGCTGGTCCCGTTTGACATTCCCATTCTGGATCTGTTTATCTGGCGCCCCACTGACGACAGATTGCAAACCTAAGCCCTAAACGTATATAGGGAACTCCAGAAAGTTGGAATATGGTTTCATGGTAGGATACCCTATAATTTACCACAGAAGGGTTAGGATAATCATATTCCAACTTTCTGGCTTTTACCGTAGGCCTCTGCAGCGGACAAGCGGAGCTACAGCTTACAATTGCCGGGCTGAGCCCTAAACCCTCAACCCTACCTGGACCCTAAAGCCAGAAAGTTGGAATATGACTATCCTAAACCCTTTATGGTAAATTATAAGGTATCCTACCCTGAAACCATATTCCAACTTTCTGGAGTTCCCTTTAAACCTATCTCTTTTGGGTTCCTTGATATGACTTCCTTATATAGGTCCTAAAACAGTCACAGGACTCGGTGCACCATGTTTCACAGGCACAGCTGGGGCCTTACGAATCAGACTCAAGTTATTGCAGGCTTTGGGGTTTCAGGCTCTACCCATAGGCCCCATAGTAGTTCCTTTTTGAAGTTACCTTATAGAATTCTAAATATGAGCCCCAAAAACCTTATAGAATTCAAAAAATATGACCCCAAAAGAGGAACTACTTTGGGGCCTTTGGGTATGGTAGGGCTTGGCTCTTCGATGCCACCTGCAGCTTCGATCTTTACCTCTCCGCTGGCAGACCCACGAATCCATGGGTAGTTGTCAAATTCGGGTCCCCTTTTGGGTACCTGAAATAGTTGGTGCCGTATTATAACACCTGGACCCCCAAAGTATGTAGAATAATAGCCTTTTGTAGGTTTTGGGCCATTATGCTACCTACTTTTGGGGATCTAGGTAGGGACACTATAATTTTGACAACCACCCCTATCCTTCACGCTGAACCATGACCCCGACATCGACCTCGAAGCGAAGTCCTGGGAAGCAGTCGCTGCTCTACTGCCCTAGGTATATACCCTCAATATAGCAGTTATATACCCAATATATAGCCCATTATAGGGTAGAGGTCCCTATTAAGGGTCCGATTACGGCTTTCCCTAAGGCCCCAAAGTAGTTCCTTTTTGGGGTTCATATATAGAAACCTATAAGGTAATCCCAAAAAGGAACTACTTTGGGGCCTTTCGGTATCCCCTCCGAGCCTAGGTTCGAGGCAGCAAAGCACATACCGAACCAGAAGCAACAGCGAAGTCCTCCAAGGCGTCGGTGATCAGAAGCCGCATCTTTGGCGACGGAATAACGCTCATCCCAGACCTTCCAAAATCCCTTAATTAAGGAATATCGCTTAAATTATAGTAGGATCCTTAATACGATTTAAGGAATATTCCTTAATTAAGGGATCTTGGAAGGTCTGGGATTCACGTTCTCCAACAGGACAAAGCGCCTAACCTGAGCCACGGCAGAATCAAATTCACAAGAAAAGGAGGATCTATGCCCTAGACGCTGATGCACAGAGTTAAGTGTTTTTGGTGTTGGCGTCCAGGCTTGCGGTTTCGTGATCATCCTAACCACTGTCGGTGTCATCTTCGTCATGATCACTTGGATTTAGGGTTTAGGGATTAGGGTTTTGGGGCTTAGGGTTGAGGGTTTAGGGGTTTGGGGGTTTAGGGCCGTTGTCATGGACATCGTGGTCCTCATTCTCCACCAACTCCTCAACATCACAATCACGATTGCTGTCCGTATCCAACATCACTCAACAGAATCATCATCGGAATCATGAAAAATCAGATTCACGACCCTGGCCCAGCTGGTTGTCCAGCCGGATGCCCGTGAGTTCCGCCAAACCTTGCAACCGACATGTAGGTCGGAATAACGAGTTCTACTGTACCCGCAAAGGCCCTTTATGGTTCTACAAAAAAAACACCCCAAGACCTCTACAGTGCTTGCGGAAACATCTTGCACCCCACGACCGCATGCCAGGTATTCAGGCCTTCGTATTTTCTTATTTCTGCATCCGACTGGGTCCTCTTTTAAAGCGCACGAGAATAGCAGCGACGCGAGACCCCAAACCCAGACCCCCACGAAACAAGGAGAAGAAGGGCACCCTCTGCCCTGCACCAGAAACACTGAACCCTGAACCCGAACTCAAGTGGGTACGTGTACAGGTGGAGTCTGATCCTAAATCCTGAATTGCAACCCACCCTTACTGCTCATTCTAACAGCCTGCAGGCTATGGTAGTTTAAGACATATGCACCCTCCACTCCCAGTTTCACACAAGCCGCGGTGCTCAAATCTCGGTCTCTTCGAAAATCTCGGGGTGTGCGCGGCACACCGGTCGAACGTCCCAGTTGTAACCTGTTCAGGGCTCAGGGCTGCATGATTTTGTACTCTGCCTGCAACTCTCCAAAACACTTGCAGTAATGTATAGCCCTAAACCCTAAACCCTAATACCGTATTGGCTACTCTATTCCATGCTATTCGGAATGGCTTCAAAGGCACCGCCCATGGGCTTCAACTGGAGTTGTGGGTTTTTCCGCGAAACAGGTGAACCCTAAATCCCAAACCCTAATGCCTAAACCCTATAAACCCTAAGGCGTTTCAGGTTTCAGGGACCCAAGCCCTAGACTGCTGGAGCGTCGGAGCTTTCGCAGCCAAAGCAAAATTAAAAGCTGTCTAGATCTAGGTGCAGCGTAGGTTTCTTGCCTTTTGCAGGGCATAGAAAAAACAAGTTAGGAAAATCAATTCTTCTCTGGTTTCATCAAACTTCATTTTCTGGTAAAGCCACTAAACTAAACCCCGCACCGTTTGTTGAGGAGAAATGCCCTGCACCGCCGTCATGAACAAACGAAACACAACCACCATCAAAAAGCATGTGAAGCTCCTAAACCCTTATAGTACCCTCATAGCTCCCCTGAAGGAGCCCTACGAGATCCATCAAAAGCCCTTGGTTGCCTGGTAGGACACTCTGCAGGTAGACCATGTAGAGGTAGACCCAGACGACTGCTACCGCCACCTTTCAGATTTCCGGGCATCAGGGAGTTAGGGTCTGGATTTGGGGTTTAAGGATTAGGTTTGAGGAGAAGTAATAAGGACAGTCTTTGTGTCCGGCTCGGGAAGTCGTGTAGGGGCCTTCGAAGTCACTAGAATGGGACTTAGCAGGTACGTTTCTAAGTGGCTGAGCTCAAACGGGATTATAGATACCTATGAGTATAGTCACCGTAGTTATAACCCTAGTTACGAACTAGTAACCCTAAACCCTAAACCCTAACTGGTAGTAGAACCCTAAGCCCATTGCCCCTGCGGAAGCCTCGAGTCTTAAAGCCCTAACTCCCTGATAGAGGCCTTTTGCTCGCAAACGGGTGGTTGTCAAGATCAGGGTCCCTTTTTGGGCACCCTAAATATGAGGTGCCGTACTATATTAGGGACCCAAAAAGGGGCCATAATTTTGACAGCCACCCAAGCAGATTCTTTCAACTTTCCCCCCAAGATTCCTTCAAATGTCACCAGCGGATTCTGTCAACTGTACCCAGCAGATGCACTCAACCCTAAAACCTAAACCCTAGTAAACCCTAAATCCGAAAACCTAAGCCCTAAACCGTAAATCCCAGTTGAATGAATCGGAGTCAAAAGACTCCTGGTTGACAGAACGCCCACGGCTTATGAAGAAGGCTTCGACGGATGCCTTATGGAATCTTGGAACCCTTTCAGGAGTCTTAAGATCCCTAGCATTGTGCTTTGGCGCTCCGGAGTTGGAGGTATCCAGAAACGACGAGTGATCGTTCACCCATTCTTTGGATCGAGGGGGGAAGTCATAGAACAATATCAAAAGCCCCTGACCCTCCACCAAGTCAAAAAACCCTAAGCTCTATAGCCCAAAAACTAACCCCCAAACTCTACAGCCCCTAACCCTGAAACCCTAACGCCAAAAAACAGGCACGACTTGGTAGGATCCAGGCATGCCAAGCTCGTGGGTTGCACTGAAGCCCACTTTTCCGGCCCCGATGCCCTTTCGCTATATAGGTTGGCCCCCTCACTTCCTCTGAGAACTATTCGTAAGACGCCCCAGAAGAGAAGTTGTAGTTGTAGAATGTACCGCAGGTCCACCTAGTTTTGTGCGGGTGAGAGGAGAGAGGTGACAGACTCAGATGGACCAGGGCCCAGGGATTCGGATCTACGATATCAGGTATGAAGACTGATCTTAAGACAGCTGTTTCTCCTTCCTAGTTGCTCGGCGAAAAGCCATGTCTCAAGCTTAGGAGTTGCAGTCATTAGGGTTTGGGTTGAAGGCGTGGGGCCCTTCGTCTGAAAATCTTAATGCTATGTCGCCGAGCGGCCCAGATCAACGAAATCACCAAGCTCGTCCCTTTTGGCCTGGCGCCACACCCAAAACAGAAAAGGCCGAAAAGACCACCAGGAGGGAAGGATTTAGGGTTTAGGGTTTAGGGTTTAGGGTTTAGGGTTTCGGGTTTAGGGTTTAGGGTTTAGGGTTACCCGAAGCCGTAGACCGCAGCATACTTTAGCAACCCAAACACATCAAGGCTCCGGGCGATTTGGGAGTTTCCGAACAGTAGGGGTACCCTATTTTGGGGTCCTTATAGTAAGGATCCTACTTATTTAGGGTACTATATTAGGGTTCCCTATTTTCGGAAACTCCCATGTCTTGGTTATTCTAGCGCAAGATTGCAAGCGTATCGCTTTCTCATGGGATTTCATGACACCTGTGTATGAACCCGTTAAGAAAGAAGCCCTGAAACCCCTTCAACAGCAAACAACTCTTCGAACTGGACGACTCGAACTCTCGGAAGTTGAACAGTTCAACATTCGATGGCATCGACCTCCACCGACAGGAAAGGGGCTTACTTATAATCAGAATTCACAGGGTTCTATACGGGCTTGATAAAGGTCGGATTGCTTTGTAAGGTAGTTACATGGCGTAGATGAGGGAACATTGTCCCCTAAACCCTAACCTGGAGGACCCTAAACCCATTTTCCACCCCTTCAAGACTTCGGCAGAGAGGCATGGCAGCAGGGTCACCGGCCTGGTCGGATGCCAAACCAATGCATTGCGTTCGGGGGTTAAGTTTGGTGCTTTCCTGAGCTGCTGAATCCGAGAATGCCGGGTCTGAGAGCTTCTAGATTTGGCCTAAACCCTACTTGAACCCTAAAGCCCTAAACCCTGAACAATAACAGCCTAAGCCACCCCTCGAAGGTTTGGGGCTGGACCCCGAAAGCAAGGTACATCCACCCCGGCCCTCGTCGTAGGAACATGCTCAAGCTGTCAGGGTGTCGGTATCTGAAAGCATGCCCGTCCGGTTTAGGGCAGGGGGTTTAGGATTGGTTTGGTACATCGTTCTTTTTCTCGACCTACCAGATGACGATTTGATATGTTGATCCGTTTTCTGCTATGCGTATTCCCATTATCGACGCAGCTGCGGTTAGTGCTGCTGCTGTTGTTGGTGGTTGTCAGCATAATAGAAACTTTAACAGAGTTCTCCACCATCTAAGCGAAAATACAACAACACCTTCATGCGAGTTTCTAAACCCTAAACCCGGGAAAAGTTCCCGACCTCCGCTTTGACATAAAAAGGTATTCACGCAACACACACGCACACACAGATCCTCAAACTGCCAAGGCACCGTGAGCATGGTAGCCTCAGTCAACCTCGTGATGCCAACAAAGTTTGCACGTTTGGGGCCTAAGGTTTCCATTGAGGAATATGCTACATAAAGCCAGACAAATATTGAGCCCCACACTTTGAGGTGTATTCCTGTTCGCCCCGAAAATTCCTATAATAAGCGGAGACACCGTGTGAAACCCGATAACATCCCACATGCAACAACATGTTCCTCAACTACTGGCGAATCAAAGGGGCTTATTAATTGGAATGGGTTTGGGGGCTGATATTGTGCTAAATTGGTAATTATCATAAGAAGCCACAAAAACGTATTGGAAATCATACTAGACTAGGGTGTGGGGTAATTGTAGAGTTTAACTCATTGTGAGGGTTCGGGCTATAAGCTTCGGGCTTCAAGCTTCGAGGGAGCACACATCCTGCATGCTGACATCCTAAGCCCTAAACCTGGTAGCCCCATATCCCGAAACCCTGGAAGCCCCAATGGCAAGATGCCTTGCAGCTCTTGGCCCAGGACTCAGGTGCAACTCGCTTAGCCGACGCCATGCCCAAGCCATCCGAATTCCCAATAAGTAGAACAGGGTTCTTTGGGTTCTTTACAATATAACTGTTGCAGGGGCTGGAGGATATATCTGAAAGTCTGCCAGGAAGATCAGCCAGGCGTGGAAAGGGATGACGGGTCACCAATTTACATCGAAGCCACTTCCTCCCCCGAGTTGTTGCGAAGCTGTTGTAAAGCAACTCCGGCAGAATGACCTCAGCTACTTGGCCATGTGGTGAAAGTGCGCATGTTCGAATGCATGTCACGCAGAAGTTTGCCGAACAACCCAGCCTTCGCCTAGCAAGGAATCCCACTGCGAAGCATGTCGAGATCGGCTCTCAATCTCCAAGCGTCACTTCGCCCAAGGAGGACGGGTCTTGTGACCCTGTGCTGAACAAACATCGCCTACCCCGGCCCCCGTTAGAGCGTCGCCAACAGCAACAACGACAACAACAACAGCAACAGCAACAGCAACAGCAACAGCAGCAACAGCAGCAGCAACAACAGCAACAGCAACAGCAATAGCAACAGCAACAGCAACAACAACAGCAGCAGCAACAGCAATAGCAACAGCTACAGCAGCAACAGCAGCAGCAACAACAGCAGCAGCAACAGCAACAAAAACAGAAACAGAAACAGCAACAGAAACAGCAACAGCAGCAGCAGCAACAACAGCAGCAGCAACAGCAACAGAAACAGCAAAAGCACCAGCAGCAACAGCAGCAGCAACAACAGCAGCAGCAGCAGCAACAGCAACAGAAACAGCAACATAAACAGCAACATAAACAGCAACAGCAGCAGCAGCAGCAACAACAGCAGCAGCAACAGCAACAGAAACAGCAAAAGCACCAGCAGCAACAGCAGCAACAACAGCAGCAGCAGCAACAGCAACAGAAACAGCAACAGCAACATAAACAGCAACAACAACAGCAACAGCAACAGCAGCAACAACAGCAACAGCAACATAAACGGAAACAGCAACACTAGCAACAGCAACAACAGCAACAGCAACGAAATTTTATTGCTTTGGCATGAGGATATGGGGATCTGGGGAACATCCGGGTCCAGTTTCCCAGCTTGGGCAGCATCGAATGCAAGGGGCCATGAACTCCAAAGCCAACGAGTTGAGGAACAGGTCCTGCAAACTAAGCGATCCCAGATGCCACGAACATGGGGGTTTAGGGTTTAGAGTATAGGGGTTTGTGGTTTAGGGTTCCCAGATGCCACACCCAACTTGCGGGAGGAATGACTCCCTTGACTGGAGAGTTCCGCCAACAGAAAACCAAGGCGTGGAGGTTCAGGACAGCTGGAAACCATGAGACTTTGAGGCCGACAGGCTTATTCACCATACTATGATTCTGGCGATGATGAGCAGACCTGAACATGTCTAGTATATACATAGACATGTGCATGAAAATGTATATGTATATGTTTATGCGTATGTATCTGTACTATAGGATACACTATAGTATACTCTTCTTAAGGAGCCCTGAGACATAATATTGGTATGTAGCCAAACCTTTCTAGTAAGCCAACCCGGTTCCTGCCCTGCAGCACCCGTTGCAGCATAGTAGCACTCGGAGGAGGGTTTGGAAGGTATCCTAAGGATCCAATTCGCCCCCAGCCAAAGATTGTAGTTCTACATGGTCCCAAACCCTAAACCCTAAACCCAAAGCCCGACACTCCCAACATGTAGGTCCCGAGAATCTTACTGGAACCCTAAACCCTGAACCTGAAACCCTAAACCCTAAACCCTGAACCCTAAACCCTAAACCCTGAACCGTAAACCCTAAACCCTGAACCTTAAACCCTAAACCCCCGTCCTCTAGGTTGGTAGTGGACAAGAGCCAGCGGCAGCCGAGGTAGTTCAGCAACATCGTCGCAGCGATGCGAGGGTAGAAGCAGAAGGCGCCGATGAAGCACTTCATGCCTGCAGGAAAAAAGAAAAGAGAAAACACAAAATGAGAAAGCAAAACCCTAATCATCCCTCAACCATACGGGAATTTCCGAAAATAGTGAACCCTGATATAATACCCTGAAAAGTTGGATCCAGCAAAATAAGGACCCCAGAATAAGGTACCCCTAATTTCGGAAACTACCATGTCCCGATACAGATCGTCAAAACCCCATAAACCGAGCTGGGGGATCCAGGGATCATGGATCCAAGCTTGCAGGCTTTCAGGCCTCGGCACGTCGAGAACCCCTGGACGACGTTGGTTGAAGCCCAGAAGGAGCTGGGTTCTCTGGTTTTACATCCTTATGGGGATGCAGGCTAAAAAGGTTGAGGAGTTTACGGTTCAGTGCTCGGGATCTCTTGTTAGAGAGGGCCTGCCAGTGCCCATGTTCCCTGAAACCGGCCCACCACTTGAAACATCGTCAGCCTCCCAGCTTACCTTTGGTTAGTAGGGAATGGAAGAATGGTAGTAATAGTAGTTATACTTGTGCCCCATTCCTCCCTTCCCTACTAACCGAAGGTAAGTCATAGGATTATTAAGGCCCCTATATTATAGTACCCTTGTAGATCCCTTGTAGTAAGATCATCAGTCTCCCAGATGCGTAAAGCGCCTCTCGTGTACCCGACGATGGTCTTGTCCTGAGTTTTCGGGCAAAGACATGTTAGGAGGACTGTTCCTTTCAGGAGGGGTTTAGGGTTTAGGGTCTAGGGTTCAGGGTTTAGGGTGTGAGTGTAGCCAATTACCTGCTATCGGCGCCGCTCTTGTGATCGCACTATTGACGCTGCCACTCCTCGTGCGCTTACATGAATTTGGCGGGCTCTCTTGGAAACCCTAGCTTCAATCGAAGTGAATCCAAACCAGCGTCGGAAACCTGAACCCCAAACTTGCATCCAGAATCGTAGACACTAACCTTCAACTTGACGTTTTGACCTCAAGCCTAAACACCGTAATCAGAAACCCTGCAACAAGTAGGGCTTAGGTTGTATTTAACGCAGCCCTAGATAAACCAAAACCCCCCAAGCACAACTCAGGCAAAATCACCGAAAGCGCACCAGAGCTGTCGAAGCGGCGTCCAAGACGTGCTCCACCCTCTTGACCTGATCCAACCCTGCCTATAGAAGAACCGCTGCCCACGTTTGTGCATTTGTACATGTACATGTACATATATACATATGCAATTGACCATATATGTATATGTAATACTTTAGTACCGCAAATACGGATTCGTTGATATACATCCTTACATGCATACTTGCATGCATGAATGTGTATATAGTATAGCTAGATCGAGCGATAGATAGGTAGGCCGAGAGATAGGTGTGTGTGTGCACATATCATATACACATATGTGCAAATGGATACAGGAGCAAACACCATGAAACAGTGCATGGATTACAAACACTCATCTCAGTGAAGGCACCGTCGGAACATTGACAAGCGTGGTGAACAGCAGCTTGACAGCCCGCCGAATTTCCGCGAGGCACCTGGGAGACCCTTGAAGAGACTCATTAAAGGAACCGTTGCTCAATGGGTCCTATGTACTGTTCTGGGGGATGCTTCCCTAAGGCATAATAGTAATTCCTAATATGGAAACCCTACATTCTACTATATCGGTGCATAGGACCCTTTGGGTTAAAGGATTCCTCTACAGGGCTTATAAGTTCGGGCTTTAGGGTTCATGGTCGTCTCGATGCTTGGGAAAGACTCTCAGGCGGATGCAAAGGCCTGAAAGTCAACAGTTCTGCGGACGTACTAATTCGGGTTTAGGGTTTTGGGTTCGGTTTTAAGGTGAGGGCAATGGGGCTTAGAGTCTACGCAAAATTCTGCAATCTAACTCGCCCCGCCCGAAACCCATTCTCTAAGCCTGCTGCTAGGCCAGGATGAAGCCCCTCAAACTCAAAACCCAAACCCGACGAGCCGAAGAGCCTTGAATTCTTTAAAGCACGCCAATACAGGGGCCGGCCTAGAAGCCTAGCCCAAAGGGTCCTATGTACTGTTGTGGGGGATTCTACTATATCGGTACATACGAGTAGGACCCTTTGGGTAGTTATTGAACCCCAGTGCCGAGCCATGAAGGCCTGGAGCTGCAGCAATTGACTTCACTGCGTCAAGTTTGAGTTTTGCGGGCTCCGAGATATACTTGTAAATATGCACAGTCCCCAGCCCTGATGTAGCCCAAATGCTGTGGATAGGAAGGCCTATATGGTGACTGAAATTCTAAACGCTGGGCTGATGCCGTGCTCCAGCTCGCGAACACGTTCCCTCTAGACGGCTTCGGCCTAACGGAGGAATTCTAAGTTGTAGCTCTGGGGCACAGTTATATATTTCATAACAGGCATTTGAGGGTGGGAGCTCTGTTCGAGGGCCGTGGCGCGTCATGGTCCAGATGAGCAGGATGGTGTAGGTGAAGTATGGCTGAGACAGCGGCACCTCTGAGAAGGCTTCGTATCTGGAACGGAGGTTGGGGGTTCCCTTAAAGGTTCCTTTAAGGGATCTATAGGGTTTCCTTTAAGGGTTCCCTTAAGGGATCTATAGGTGCTGTGCTTCTAAGCAGTATAGGGGCATTAACACTTAGAATAGGCCTGAAAAGCTCGAACCCGCGACGTTCCAGAGAAACCCTCACATTCATAAAGAAGCGCCGGAGGTGTCGGGTGTGAGAGCCTCGAGTTCAGGGCGTATGGGCTTTTGAAGCTGGGGCTATGGACTGTCGAGCTTAGGCTAGACCTAAATCCCTAAACCCTTCATGTCGCGTATTCTAGGATCCCTTAAAGGAGCCCTTATCGGATTCCGTTAAAACATTTAGAGGCTTAGGAAAAGAGTTTGGAGCTCAGGCCGAGAAAGGGCTTAGAGGGCGCAGGGTGAAAGACAAGATTTCAATGTCCAAACCGAGAGCTTTCTACTTGTAGCGAAGGCGCGCTGCAGATCTCAACCTTCTTGTCAATCGATAAGGAGTTGAAGCCTGCTCAAGTATAACATCAAGAAAGTTCGGCAGCATCGGCGATGTGAGGAAGGTCCTTAAGCCCCATAATTAACCAATATCAAAAAGATAACTTAAGATGACAGAGAAAGACCAACACCAATAATAGCAACAGTAATCAACCATGACAGACCAGACAATGACAACATCTAATCATGTGAAACCACACCGCACTGATCGCCACAACCCAAACCCCAAGCCGCTCAAGCAGTATTTGCAGAAAAAAACATCCCTCAACCGGAAGAACACCTGCAGCTACAGCCTCCAAGCATCAACCAAAACCAAAACCGTAAAGTTGCGGTCTTGATCCGATCCAAGACCCTGAATCCAGAGTCTACCTGGACCCTATATAACCTGCCGTTTTAGGGTTCCCTATTATGACCTCCTTGTGAAAGTCCTTAAGAAGTAGGTGATATGGGATCCAGGTAGGGTTTAGAGGTTGTAATTGCAGTTTGGGTGTACTCTGGCCCAAAGATTAATCGACCCTCGTGCGCAGGTACTGTGTACCTTGGATTTGAGCGAACCAAGCAACTTTGAGCGTGCTCTCTTTCGTCGTCCTGTAGACCACAGACATTGACAGGCTTACCCCCAAACCCTGAACACTTCAACCCTAAACCCTTACGTGTACAAGAGAATTACACTAATTACAAACATGACGAGGTCTGGTGAAGCTTATGGCCTGAGTGAAGCCCAACCACACTCTAAACGCCAATTAGCACAATCCTAGATCCTAACCCCACGCCCGCAAACCCTTGCAAACCCTACGAACCCCCAGGCCCTAAGCCCTAACCCCAATCCGAACTGAAAGCTGCACCTGTCATGTTGGGCTCCGCTCCCTTCATGCCCCGGTGGAATCCATTGCCGGTGATGTACGTGTTCTGCGAAGCAGGAACTGCTGAAGGCAGAGTTAGTATTAAGTACCCATAGGCTCCATAGTCGTTCCCTTTTGTGGTTCATATTCAGAATCCTATAAGGTAATCCAAAAAGGAACTACTATGGAGCCTCTGGTTCAGGTTATCACTAGGGCCCTGCTCTGAAAAACAAAATTCTGAAGTGACATCCTAGTTCTGGTAGTATCGTGGAGTATGTTCATAGTATACTTCTTCGTCTTTAAAAACAACCAAATCAAAGACCCCTAAACTCTAAACACCTAAAGCAACCTGAACCCTACACCCTAAACCCTCATTGGCCGGAAGGAATATACCTCAAATCATATCAGGGATCCTAGTATAATTTAAGGTATATTCCTTAATTAAGGGATATTGGAGTCTCTAAATCCCCTAAACCCTAAACCCTATACCCTAAAACCTTTATTGGCCGGGCCTGGCCATAGATGGCGACCTGAAACTCGTCATAGATATGACGGATTTGCCTCGGCGGCTCTCGAGTCTCAGGATCCCAAAGCCTAGACTCAAGAATAGCCTAGGAATAAAGAGGGTGCCCTTTTTGGTTTAAAGGGGTTTTAAAGGGAACCTGAACCCTGAAAAAGGGAATAAGGGCCTACTCTAGGTCCTAGAAGCTCTTCTCTGGGAGTTAGGATTAGGGGGACCCTTGAGGATATAGACCCTCTCAATAAGGCCCCTTTTAAGAGAGCCAGAAGTAGGGTTCAGAAGGGGTACCCTTTAAGGGGTCTCCATAATAGTACTACCTATTCTCTGCTTCAGGGTTTCTCGGCCCTGGTCCCGAGCACCGCCTGTCTTAGGGGTTTAGGGCTTAAGGGGTTTTGGGGTTTAGGGTTCTGGGTTTAAGATTTTGGGGCTAAGGGTTTAGGGTTCTTGCAACCAAGACACCGGACTGCTGGCACGCAAAGTTTGGAGGACACGGAATACAGAAGAAACACCTGACGGCAGCACTTTTTGTGGTTTAGGGTTTAGGGTTTAGGGCAGCGCGGGGTTTAGGCTTCGGAGTTTGGGTTTAGCCTGCTAAACGATGTCGATTCCAAAAACGCAGAGCCTGCACAAGCCCAGGCCGTTACACCCTGAACCCCAAAACCCTAAAACCCGGAAGGTCATTTACCGTCCAGTTTTAGAATTTAGTGAGCAAGGGTCACCCTGAACTCAAACATGTCCGATTTAATCCTGAACCCCAAAGCTGACATACATTTCCATATTCACTCCCCGTGCAGTGCATGGCTGCAGGCAAACAAAGACAGGGTCTAGGCCTCTCGGCTTGGGGATTACAGGGTTAAAAGGCTCAAGAAGTGTGCTTCTCAGCAGCTGGCATTAACGGGCTTGTCTATTTGGTCGTCCTGGTTGCGGTTCTTGAAAAGGCTGCCTTCAAGGTAACTACCTCCAGTAGCAGGTTGCCACACTGTCACTCTCGGGTCCTGGGTACATCCAGCATGCCGCTTCGGGGGTTTTGCTCCTTACAAAGCCGAAGAGCACCTGGGAGTTTGCGAAAATACGGGACCCCAATATAGCACCCCAAATAGTAGGACCCTTATTATAAGGACCCCAAAGTAAGGTACCCCGCTAATCTTCGGAAACTGCCATCTGGCCTGCTTGAAGGATCCCCTTACCTTTGGTTGGTAGGGAATGGTAGGGTTCCCTTTAAGGGGGTCTATAAGGGTTACTATAAGGGATCCATAAGGGTACTATAATATAAGGGCCTCAATAATCCGATAACTTACCTTTGGTTGGTAGGGAATGGAGCAGTGGGGCACAATTATAACTACTATTACTAGCAATAAGTCCTGGGACTTCGTAAACACCGTCTTAATCAACAGCAGTTATTGTTCTGTCTTCATGCTGACTCACTCACAAACCCCCTTTTACTACTGAGCTACAGCTACATATTATAGTGCTAGCCTCACTTATTAGAAATCTTACGCCCAGAATCCCCATCCGCACCTGCATTCCCAGCACAGCGAATACCAGGAACAGCGCATAAACGATTCTCAGAGCCTCGGATCATGCAGACTCGTGCCCTGTAGCAGAGATGAGTCATAAGCGAACTTTCAAACATTGGGGCTTTGGCAACCAGTTATGTTTCCTGTCCACAGTATAGCTGCTGTTGTGTGGGTTAAGCCAATGTTTGGAGCTATTTGCACTCTTTGCTGATGGAGCCGCAGCTTGGGAATCCGAGCCCAATGCCTTGAGCAACCAACGCCACCCACATATTTGGTAGTGCCAGTAGCTGAAGAGTCTGTGCAAAGGCTTTATAGGGCGTGGTAGGCTTGTGTCAGGGTTGAATAGGGCTTATTGTAGTGCTTGATCGAGTCGCTGCCCCACTTTAAGGCCACGTAGCTGGATCCCACATGAGTACATAGACCCTGCGGGTTTCTGGCCGGGGCTTCCTTAAGCCAGACTCGGACAATTGGCACCAGTTCTTGGTCGGGACTTTATGGTATGGAGTTCGGACGAGGGAAGCGTCAAGAGACAGAAGAGAGATTGAGAAATGCTCAGACGTGAAGGGTCAGCAAGGTTCAACTAGCTTCTTGCTGGCTCTTCGCTTCCGGACCGTCGCATTTCCGACGGTTTAGTCTGGATTCGCTTACCTATGTTCGACAGTCCGCAACGGTGCAGCTACAGAGTCCAGTTTCAAACTGGCACGGTTGCCTGGATCTCTGATACGTGTTCAGCTGGCTAACACACTGCCAAACCCCAAGGCGAGAAGTGAGAGGCTGCTTTGTCGCTTCAGTCTAGAAGCTTTCGTCTGATTTCTCTGTCGTTTCAAGGATTAGGGGCTGAGTACCCTAGCCCAAAAACTGCTAACCTTTCCAATGATGGCCGGAAAATCTCAGCTACTCAGGAGGATTCGGGGATTGAGGCATCAGGGTGGCTGGTGCAAAGCGTCAAGGCCGTGGTTTCGATGCCGGCTGAAAACCATAACAAAAATTCCATAAATCCGAAAGCCCAGAGACCCATAAACCCTGAGAGACTCCTCATTCACGGAACCCTGAACCCTCATATTAATCATTACTAATATATCATGCTTCAAAGGAGCTCTCGACCATCGACGCTGTTACTTCCTTTTTTGGTTTAACCAAATATATACCAAATATATAATAAGGATCCTATAAGGTAACCCCAAAGGAACTACAACGGAGACTACAGGTAGAGGATCTTTCAGGGCTGCGATCCGAAGCCCAAAACCTAAGCTTTGATCTCTCGGACAATGCCAGGCCGCAGTGAGCATGTCTGCTTTGCTCGCGCTCTTCCCGAACACTTTCTCCCAGGCCTCTTCTTGAGTTTCTGTCAAAGGAAGATGTGAGTTCCCAATGATAAGAAGCTTATAGCTGGTCTTAAGCACTAAGACCATTACTTAACAACGGATCCCTAGAGACCACACCTCGAGAAAGCCCTGTCTGGGTTGTAGCTTGGAACTTTCAACCTCCCCCCTCCAACACTCCTCTTTCGTAAGTAGTGTTTAGGGATGGGGGGGGGCTCGAGTTTACATCGACAAACCATAAACCACCCTGAACCTTACCGCACCCCGCCCCCCCTCCAACAACACGAAGCACACAGCATCATACGCGCGTTTGAGCAGCGGCAGGGGTTTGGGGTGTATGGATCTGAGTTTCGCGGGATTCCAACTCTGGTGTCCCACACAGCACAACAAACCATAATAAACTGCTAAAGCTAACATGCACCATATCAAGGCTGGCTTCAATCGTCAGTTGTTTGGTCCGAGCAAGCAGCCGTACATAGCCCTGGTTAGGAGAAAAGCTATCCTAGATGCGACCGCCCGGCGATGCAATGGATAGCCCTTTCCCCACCCAAACTGAAGAAGGAACCAGCGTCTTTCCAGGGAACTACACCTCCATGACGACAAACCCCAAACGACCAAACCCCAACCCCCTACAGTAGAAGCCCAAAAGTTGGAAACCCAATAGCCTCAATCCTTAAGAGTAATGTATATGGAATCCCAGCACTCTTTGGGTTTACCCTAAACCCTAAACCCCAAACCCCTAAACCCTAACCCCTAAACCCCCAAACCCCTAAACCCTAAACCCCAACCCCCCTAAACCCTAAACCCCTGAACCCCCAAACCCCTAAACCCTAAACCCCAACCCCCCTAAACCCACATCCTGCAACTCAGTCAGCTCACTGCCTCCGTTACCTCTGCAATGAGCAGAGCCTCGGATAATCTCATGACACTTCGACTTCCCCAAAGGGTCCAAGTAATAGTAAAGTATATACTTTGGGGGCCAAAATGCCTACTAAGTACCTACTAAGATGGTACTTGGACCCTTTGGGTTCGGCTTCCCACCCTCCCCACACCCACCGGCTGAAGATTCAAATGTCTCCACCATCCGAATCCAAGGCAGCTTCGGCTAGCGGCTAGAGCATCGCAACATAGCATATTGTCTCATGATATGGTGCATTCTATTATAGTAAAATAGGTAATGTAAATTCAATTAAAGTATAGTATAGGCCAGGTAGGACGCATATCCAGGATCTGATTTGCAACTTGCTTCAACCGGCGGTCTACACTAGCCACCCTAAGCCCTAATATATAAAACGCCCTAAACCCTAAACGCCAACCCTACACCCTGCGCCCACAACGCATCTGAGGACTGCAGTGATGGTTCGGGAACCTCCCATACCGGGTTTATGCCAGTTCAGGCTCATTTGGAGGGCTTAGGGTTTAGGGCTTATAGGGATAACTATGCCCATAACATCACACACTTGCTTTCAGCAATATTGCTGAGGAGTCCTCCTGCACGAGCGCTCAGTCATCAGAATCCCGAAAAACGAACCCTGCCTGACACACAGTTCCAGGATCTGAATATGGGTAGTTGTCAAAATTCTGGCCCCTTTTGGTGTACCCTAAATATTAGGTGCCGTATTATAATAAGGACCCAAGAAGGGACCCTAATATTGACAACCACCCATATGTTTCGGCATCCGAACGGAAAGTGGGGATCTTCCTGCTAACATACAACCTGAAGCCGGGCTTCGGGCGTAAGATTTTGTTGGGTTTTAGGGTTTTTGCCTTTGCGCGTTGGGTTTGCGACCTATAGGGTTTCGGGGTCCGTGATTTAGTCTAATTAATGCAAGCTGCATAGATATTCTGGCCCAGTGGTTCGTTGTCTGAAACCGCCGAGTTCGACGACTCCAGATCATCTTCCTGCCGTTTAGGGAAGATAGGAGGCCAAGGATGACTTAGAGGCATTTGCATCACCCGCCAGCCCTAAACTCCCCAAACACTGATCCGAAAATACCTCAAACATCCTCAAACCCTACAACCTGAACCTCAAACCCGAATCCCTAAACCCCGGTCCCAAACCCTAAAAGGAACCCAGGGCGGAACCTGAGAGCCACCCCCGGCTTGGAAGCATTGATTGTGTCGAACTTAAATGCGCAATCCTCAATCCTAAAACGGGTCTTTAAGGGGTCCTTTAACGGCTCTTTACGGGTTCCTAAACCCTACGCTAGATCTTGAACCTGAAGTAGTTTCTCGCAAAAGCCGCACCCTTTACTATAAGACACGGCTGCAAGGTCCGGGCAACGGAGTGCTACACATGTGTACTGCACAGAAACTCATCACGCTCCCTTTCCTGTGTCTCCACAGTACGCAATGAGTAGGTTGGTGAAAACTTCGGAAAATGGTAATACAAGTTTGTACTTGGGACAGCTTGTGGTTGTGACAGTTATAATGGACAGTTACGGCTATACCTGACATACAGAACTCCCAGGACAATTTTGACTGTCCTGTCTTACGATCCCTCAACCCTAAACCCCTTCACCCTAAACCCCTAAACCCTGAACCCTAAACCCTAAACCCTAAAACAAGGCCCGTCGCAACCCCACCGTCCTCTGACTGCTTCTCTGAATCCTCCTTGAGAGCACAGGCGCTTCCGGTCTCTCCAGGTGGCCCCGGGGAGTGCACCAGAAGAAGTTAAACGTTAGAAAAGGGAGAGAAAGAGAGAGAGAGAGAGAGAGAGAGAGAGAGAGAGACCAAGAAAAAAGAGAGAGAAAGAGCAACATAAAGAGAAAGAGCAAGACAAAGAGAAAGACAAAATATAACTGGGATGGGCTTTGGCAGCCCTGAAAATTATTTATGGATCCGGGCTGTTTTTGTGCATCCATGTGAATGCAACACCAAGCAGCAATCACTCACTCTTTTTCTCCCGCGATCATGTGGAATGTGAACAGTGGTAACAAGAAAAATGCGACACTGACACTGGCAGCTCAGACGATGGTGGCCTGCAGGAGCAGGCAGAAACCAAAATCTGGCGTGACACTCTGACAATGGAAGCATTTGACACTCATTCTGTGTGGCCAGTACAATAACACACCCAATGCGCACCCCTCCATGCCTGCTCAAAGTTGACACTGATTTCCAGCTGGTAGGCCTGACATAATAGAAACACGTGACACTCATTCTGTGTGGCCAGTACAATAACGCACCCAAGACGCACCCCTCCATGCCTGCTCCAAGTTGACACTGATCTCCAAGACGAAGGCCTGCCATAGTGGATGCATTTGACACTCATTCTGTGTGGCCAGTACAATAACGCACCCAATACGCACCCCTGCCTGCCTTGTCACAGTTGACACTGATCTCCAGCTGGTAGGTGTGTCAACTTTGAGCACGCATGGAGGGGGCCTATTGGGTCCCAACACACACCCTCCATGCCTGCTCAAAGTTGACACTGATGTCCAGCTGGTAAGCCTGACATTAAGGAGCAATTGACCGGCCAGTACAATAACGCACCCAATACGCAAACCTGCCTGCCTTCTCCAAGTTGACACTGATGTCCAGGAGGAGGACCTGACTTTAATGGATTGACACTCATCGACATCCACTGCACCGTAACTGCTTGTCGACATGGTGACACTTGGCAGAGGAATCATCAACCAAAACAGAGTAGCACCAGCCAGGCGGCGAGCGGCTCATTCAGACCTTGACTCTTCGAGCAGCTTGACGGTCTGTCAAACTGCTCGAGGAGTCAAGGTCTGAGAGAGCCAGCTGACACTTCATTCCATGACAAAGCAGACGGTAAGCCTGACATAACGGAATCACTTGACACTCGTTCTGTGTGGCCAGTACACTAACGCACCGAACACGCACCCCTCCATCCGTGCCTTCTCTAAGTTGACACTGATGCCCAGGAGGAAGACCTGACTTTAGTGAACTGTCGTCGACATGGTGACACTTGGCAAACTTAAAGGTATCATCAACCAAAACAGAGTCATAGCACCAGCCATGCGGCGAGCGGCTCATTCAGACCTTGACCACTCGAGCAGCTGGACGGTCTGTCCAACTGCTCGACGAGTCAAGGTCTGAGCGAGCCAGCTGACACTTCATTCCATGACAAAGCGAATGGTAAGCCTGACATAATGGAAACATGTGACAATCATTCTGTGTGGCCAGTACAATAACGCACCCAATTCGCACCCCTCCATGCCTGCTCAAAGTTGACACTGATTTCCACCTGATAGGCCTGACATAATGGAAGCATGTGACACTCGTCATTCTGTGTGGCCAGTACAATAACGCACCCAATTCGCACCCCTCCATGCCTGCTCCAAGTTGACACTGATTTCCAGCTGGTAGGCCTGACATAATGGAAGCATGTGACACTCATTCTGTGTGGCCAGTACAATAACACACCCAATGCGCACCCCTCCATGCCTGCTCAAAGTTGACACTGATTTCCAGCTGGTAGGCCTGACATAATAGAAACACGTGACACTCATTCTGTGTGGCCAGTACAATAACGCACCCAAGACGCACCCCTCCATGCCTGCTCCAAGTTGACACTGATCTCCAAGACGAAGGCCTGCCATAGTGGATGCATTTGACACTCATTCTGTGTGGCCAGTACAATAACGCACCCAATACGCACCCCTGCCTGCCTTGTCACAGTTGACACTGATCTCCAGCTGGTAGGTGTGTCAACTTTGAGCACGCATGGAGGGGGCCTATTGGGTCCCAACACACACCCTCCATGCCTGCTCAAAGTTGACACTGATGTCCAGCTGGTAAGCCTGACATTAAGGAGCAATTGACCGGCCAGGACAATAACGCACCCAATACGCAAACCTGCCTGCCTTCTCCAAGTTGACACTGATGTCCAGGAGGAGGACCTGACTTTAATGGATTGACACTCATCGACATCCACTGCACCGTAACTGCTTGTCGACATGGTGACACTTGGCAGAGGAATCATCAACCAAAACAGAGTAGCACCAGCCAGGCGGCGAGCGGCTCATTCAGACCTTGACCACTCGAGCAGCTGGACGGTCTGTCAAACTGCTCGAGGAGTCAAGGTCTGAGAGAGCCAGCTGACACTTCATTCCATGACAAAGCAGACGGTAAGCCTGACATAACGGAATCACTTGACACTCGTTCTGTGTGGCCAGTACACTAACGCACCGAACACGCACCCCTCCATCCGTGCCTTCTCTAAGTTGACACTGATGCCCAGGAGGAAGACCTGACTTTAGTGAACTGTCGTCGACATGGTGACACTTGGCAAACTTAAAGGTATCATCAACCAAAACAGAGTCATAGCACCAGCCAAGCGGCGAGCGGCTCATTCAGACCTTGACAGCTCGAGCAGCTTAACGGTCTGTCAAACTGCTCGAGCTGTCAAGGTCTGAGCGAGCCAGCTGACACTTCAGCCATGACAAAGCGAATGGTAAGCCTGACATAATGGAAACATGTGACACTCATTCTGTGTGGCCAGTACAATAACGCACCCAATTCGCACCCCTCCATGCCTGCTCCAAGTTGACACTGATTTCCACCTGATAGGCCTGACATAATGGAAGCATGTGACACTCGTCATTCTGTGTGGCCAGTACAATAACGCACCCAATTCGCACCCCTCCATGCCTGCTCCAAGTTGACACTGATTTCCAGCTGGTAGGCCTGACATAATGGAAGCATGTGACACTCATTCTGTGTGGCCAGTACAATAACGCACCCAATTCGCACCCCTCCATGCCTGCTCCAAGTTGACACTGATTTCCAGCTGGTAGGCCTGACATAATGGAAGCATGTGACACTCATTCTGTGTGGCCAGTACAATAACGCACCCAATTCGCACCCCTCCATGCCTGCTCCAAGTTGACACTGATTTCCAGCTGGTAGGCCTGACAGAATGGAAGCATGTGACACTCATTCTGTGTGGCCAGTACAATAACGCACCCAAGACGCACCCCTCCATGCCTGCTTCAAGTTGACACTGATTTCCACCTGATAGGCCTGACATAATAGAAGCATGTGACACTCATTCTGTGTGGCCAGTACAATAACGCACCCAATTCGCACCCCTCCATGCCTGCTCCAAGTTGACACCGATTTCCAGCTGGTAGGCCTGACATAGTGGACGCATGTGACACTCATTCTGTGTGGCCAGTACAATAACGCACCCAATTCGCACCCCTCCATGCCTGCTCCAAGTTGACACTGATCTCCAGCTGGTAGGCCTGACAGAATGGAAGCATGTGACACTCATTCTGTGTGGCCAGTACAATAACGCACCCAATTCGCACCCCTCCATGCCTGCTCCAAGTTGACACTGATTTCCAGCTGGTAGGCCTGACATAATGGAAGCATGTGACACTCATTCTGTGTGGCCAGTACAATAACGCACCCAATTCGCACCCCTCCATGCCTGCTCCAAGTTGACACTGATTTCCGGCTGGTAGGCCTGACAGAATGGAAGCATGTGACACTCATTCTGTGTGGCCAGTACAATAACGCACCCAAGACGCACCCCTCCATGCCTGCTCAAAGTTGACACTGATTTCCAGCTGGTGGGCCTGACATAATGGAAGCATGTGACACTCATTCTGTGTGGCCAGTACAATAACGCACCCAATTTGCACCCCTCCATGCCTGCTCCAAGTTGACACTGATTTCCAGCTGGTAGGCCTGACATAATGGAAGCATGTGACACTCATTCTGTGTGGCCAGTACAATAACGCACCCGATTCGCACCCCTCCATGCCTGCTCCAAGTTGACACTGATTTCCACCTGATAGGCCTGACATAATGGAAGCATGTGACACTCATTCTGTGTGGCCAGTACAGTAACGCACCCAAGACGCACCCCTCCATGCCTGCTCAAAGTTGACACTGATTTCCAGCTGGTAGGCCTGACATAATGGAAGCATGTGACACTCATTCTGTGTGGCCAGTACAATAACGCACCCATTCGCACCCCTCCATGCCTGCTCCAAGTTGACACTGATTTCCACCTGATAGGCCTGACATAATGGAAGCATGTGACAATCATTCTGTGTGGCCAGTACAATAACGCACCCAATTCGCACCCCTCCATGCCTGCTCCAAGTTGACACTGATTTCCAGCTGGTAGGCCTGACATAATGGAAGCATGTGACACTCATTCTGTGTGGCCAGTACAATAACGCACCCAATTCGCACCCCTCCATGCCTGCTCCAAGTTGACACTGATTTCCAGCTGGTAGGCCTGACAGAATGGAAGCATGTGACACTCATTCTGTGTGGCCAGTACAATAACGCACCCAAGACGCACCCCTCCATGCCTGCTTCAAGTTGACACTGATTTCCACCTGATAGGCCTGACATAATAGAAGCATGTGACACTCATTCTGTGTGGCCAGTACAATAATGCACCCAATTCGCACCCCTCCATGCCTGCTCCAAGTTGACACTGATTTCCAGCTGGTAGGCCCGACATATGGAAGCATGTGACACTCATTCTGTGTGGCCAGTACAATAACGCATCCAATTCGCATCCCTCCATGCCTGCTCCAAGTTGACACTGATTTCCAGCTGGTAGGCCTGACATAATGGAAGCATGTGACACTCATTCTGTGTGGCCAGTACAATAACGCACCCAATTCGCACCCCTCCATGCCTGCTCCAAGTTGACACTGATTTCCAGCTGTAGGCCTGACATATGGAAGCATGTGACACTCATTCTGTGTGGCCAGTACAATAACGCACCCAATTCGCACCCCTCCATGCCTGCTCCAAGTTGACACTGATTTCCGGCTGGTAGGCTTGACAGAATGGAAGCATGTGACACTCATTCTGTGTGGCCAGTACAATAACGCACCCAAGACGCACCCCTCCATGCCTGCTCAAAGTTGACACTGATTTCCAGCTGGTGGGCCTGACATAATGGAAGCGTGTGACACTCATTCTGTGTGGCCAGTACAATAACGCACCCAATTCGCACCCCTCCATGCCTGCTCCAAGTTGACACTGATTTCCAGCTGGTAGGCCTGACATAGTGGAAACATTTGACACTCATTCTGTGTGGCCAGTACAATAACGCACCCAAGACGCACCCCTCCATGCCTGCTCAAAGTTGACACTGATTTCCACCTGATAGGCCTGACATAATGGAAGCATGTGACACTCATTCTGTGTGGCCAGTACAATAACGCACCCAAGACGCACCCCTCCATGCCTGCTCCAAGTTGACACTGATTTCCAGCTGGTAGGTCTGACACAATGGAAGCGTTTGACACTCATTCTGTGTGGCCAGTACCATAACGCACCCAATGCAAACCCCGTCCAAGCCTGCTTCAAGTTGACACTGATCTCCAAAAGGTGGGCCTGAGAAGGGCAGGCAATGACAGACAGTTAAAAACAAAAGCACATGGCGGAAGCAGGCACTGACACCTGCAGTTTCTTTTCAATTGCCGAATGACGCTGACTTTGACGGCAAGCTGATTGACTCTGGCGTTTTGCAAAGAATAGCGGACCCCGTTTGACACTGAATCATACTATTCGACAATGTCAATGACGATGTGACACTGGGTCCTGCCCTGCTGGTACCTGAAACAAAATTCCAGCACGTGACTCTAAAATCGACACGATGACACTGACTGACACTC
The DNA here is from genome assembly GCA_905221615.1 of Symbiodinium sp. CCMP2592. Taxonomy (NCBI): domain Eukaryota; class Dinophyceae; order Suessiales; family Symbiodiniaceae; genus Symbiodinium; species Symbiodinium sp. CCMP2592. Next base: position 2,164,420 of record CAJNDT010000557.1, on the reverse strand, counting down.
ACTGGTCTTCACCAGACGCAATGACAGCTGTGTCTTCCATGTCAGAAGCAAAAAGCGTGGCCGGGGGAGTCTTTGACTCTCCGACCCTATCCTTGGTGCTGACAGTGACACTGATTTCCTTGGCAAGATCTGGGTCCGTCTTTGCGAGCGATCGTTTGACCACTGACTGGGTCTCCATGACCAGCGCTCGCTTCCTGCCCAGGATGAGGGCAGAAAGATGTTAGGATGTTCAAAATAAAACAGACATCAACACGACTGCAAGGTGCAATTTGACCTATCATGTTATACAAAGACAACCGAATGCAACTGAATGTAAACGACCTCATTGAAAACCACGAACTGACATATATATATACAATATTGTAAACATTGTGATAATTATTGTAAAACTTAAAAGTTGGCATGTTAAATCCTGATAAGTGTTGCTTATTCATAATAAATAAGACTATATTGTACTCAATATTCTGTTTGACAAAAGTACTTTAAAAAATATGTAATAATATATGACAATTCAATGTCTAGAATATTTATTATGGCCAGTTATTGTTCTTAGCCGACTTGTTTGCTGCTAGCAAAAAACGACTATTACTGTTCACCATCTTTACTAAACTAGACACTCGTGGACTTAATAGTAATTATGATACCTGGCCTGTTTTCCTGACTCTTCGACAGGATGGGGCGGAGATCCAAGAATTCCTCGGACGTGAGCCTGACCCTCACAAACTGTGACTTGACCTCCGTGGCATGGTCGAGGAGAGCATTCACAGCTTGACTCTGGCCCGTGAGGACAGAATAGCCCACAAAGCATGACGTCTGCGGAACCACATCCAGGCTCAGCTGACGACTGGAGTGGTGGAGCAAGACTTCGGATGGCCATGACAACTTTGCAATACAACAATTGCAACCGAGAACACCTTTGGTCTGGAGTCGCCAGGCCATGCCAGCATCTGACACTGATTCGAACAAGACGATGTTGTCATGACCCTCCACACAGTAGGTCTGTTCGTGACTCTTGGTGTTTGTCTTCATGAAGTTGAACATTGTGAAAAAGTCTGACGACTGTGGAGGCCATTTTTGACACTCCTTTATCATCACACAGTAGTAGGTGAAGGAAACGTCGTTCTTGTCCATGACACTTTGCCTGATGGAGTGCTCCGAAACCACTTGACATGCTCCTGTGACGTTCCTTGCAAACTTGACGCTGGAGAAGATACCTCAGGGTGTCACTCAGAGATGACACTGAGGATGAATGGTACAGGAATGTTGTTGATTGGTAAGTCAGGTCCAGTATAAACTACAGTCTTTCAAAAAGAGACATGTTTAGAAACTTCTCGAGGATGACACTGCTGCAGTAGCAGCACATCGAACTGAACACAAATGGAACACTCCCAAACCGAGTCAAGTGACAGCTCATGACACTGAGCTTCGTCTGCTGCTCCGGGCCCCCACCAAGAACGGTCAGGGCACGGTTGCAAGTGACGCTGCCACCCCCCGATGGAGTCAAGATGCCATCACAGAAAGCCCTCTGGGCCTCCACCCCCAGTGTGATGGACAACATGACTCTGGAATCGCGAAATGTCTGCAGAGCACGGGGGGTTACTGACTCTAAGGTTGGCTCGTGACACATCGACGTTGAGAATCCCAAGCGTCTCGCTGACACTGACAGGCTGTCCTCCGGGTTTGATATTTTCGGAAGGTTGAGGAAGTTACTACCTTCTGTTTGGTGAAGTTGACTCTGATTTATAGTATTGCTTTTTTGTGCATACACAAATAACAACAGTAACAACAATTAGCTACTATGGTAGCTATTATTTTGAATTATTACACTGGTCTTAGTTTCAGCGAGTTGCCTTCTGACAACTCCTAAGTTGAACCTGAAGTACTTACCTGTGTGTCTGTCGTTGCTGCAGGATGCTCAAGACATTTAACCCTGCTGATAGCAAACCCTGTAAACTCTGACAGGGCACGTAGAAAGCAGCCAGCTCACTCTGGTGGAAAACCGTCCCTTTCTTGACACTGAAGTCCGCCGCAGTGGGGACAAAGTCTCTCTTGGAAAGACAGGCGTAGAAGGTCGCCATGACTCTGCAACTGACAACAAGGGATCAGAAAGGGACACGGACGGCAATGACACTGACAGACTGGAGCCAAGAAGCCGCAGTGACCACTGGCATTTCATCTTGACAGACCAACCAATGACAACTGCTTTAGCAACCACCTCAACTGCTGAGCCTCGGACAGCAATGGCAATGATCGGACCATGGAAACCTGGCAACTGACAGCTGCACAGTCAGTGCTTGGCAGTGTTCTGACTCATCTTTTTTGAATGGCGCTGCAGCTCTTGACGCTCAGCAGCATGCATCCGTGTCTAGTGACACTGAACGCACGGGCATTCTTATTAATTAAAGTTGGATTGACACTGCCACTGCCACACAGGTTCCACATCCCCGGTGGATCCCAAAAGCAGCTCGGGCTCCAAGTGACACGACTAACACTGGATGATGAAGGCGTTCTTTCGTTCAAGGAACCCTGCGACCTTCTGACTCTGAATCTGTGAAACAGAGCAGGACACCTCGACATCACTCTGAGTCTGACTCTGAGTCTGCGAGTCCGAGCATGACATCTGCACATCGCCAGACTGTGGGCGAGGTGTCGTCATAATAATATCATCGTGACCCTCGGCCTTCGCCTCCGACACTGCACCTTCACCAGAACACTGGGCCTGCTTCTTTGACTCTGCAGCCATTCTCGCATCATACCTGTCGGCACATTCGATGACCCTGGTGAGGCGGTCTTCCAACGGCTTGGCATTCGCCCACACCTCGGATGATGTCAACTAGCTAGTGTTGTTTATTAACTGTTGCAGAGTAATATCACAACAGTCAGTCATTCCGACCATCAGCTGTAGCTGCTGCTGCAGTTATAACGACGACAAGAACTGTCAGACTAATAATAAAATAATCAGAACAACATATTCGAGAAATCATACTCATTCGTCATTGATAGACAGTGAATGACACCTGCTGTTTCACATCGTAAGTACAGACAGACTCTACTATCTTCCCATCACAATCAATAAAGCCGGGCACAAATCACATCCACAGTGACAAGCAGATTAGGTCTAAGTCTAAACTCAATAAATATGACTACTGTTAAACGTTACTATCCAGTGCAAGGAGCTGACACTCGCAACTCGTCACGTCTTCGCCTCAGCCTTTCCACCGAGTATCGCCCTTCGTCCACCCAGTTCGTGATGACTCTCCATCCTTGACGCTTCTTATGACTCTGGGCTGGCTCTGACATCCTGCAGACCATCTTGGACTCTAAACGGGCGGTGACACTGTAACTCTGAGAGGCCGAAACAGCAACATTATTGTTGTGCACACTGCGACACTGCTGTCGTAAATGACGCAATTCAACCAAGGATTCTGACACTGCCTGACACTGTCCAAATCATGCCAGGTAAGCCACGAAGCAATGGAGCTTTGACCCTGGCACGGTTAGCGTTCGTGCGGGGTTCGGCAGGGTTTGTTACATGCTCTGTGCCTGTTGCTGCAAATGAATGACTCTGACAATGAATCACAGGTGCACTGTGTCATGAAGCAGCAGTTCAAACCAAGGACAAAACCCCAGGGATTCCTGCTGAATCTAACATGACACCTGTTGCCTGCCACATGGGGAAAGACAGAACAGGCCTCGCAACTTCCCCATCGTCTGACACTGACCTCACAGAGAAAGGAGATATAATTGGTGCTGCGTTTTGACACTTTCACCCTGAATCATGTCGTCGAAAAGTTAACACCTTCAGCATATTCAGGCTGTGTTCCCAAAGCCGTGCATCAGACACTGAATCTGCATCAGAATGCCGTCTCACAACATGACTGACTGAGAAAACAGAGTGTGCCAGTAACACTGTACTCTTGCATTGGATGCTCCAAGCATACAGGCAATGTTGCTCGACCACGATGGACCCATCATGTGACATACCCACAAGAGCAAAGGAGCAACTGTTCGAACGTCTGAGGCTGACACATGCTATTGCTTGCTGCTTTGCAGCTTCATCGCCTGCAGTGACTGATGCTCTGAGATACCACTCCGAATGTCCCAGCACACAGGACTGACTCAGCGACAAAGTCAGTGTCATTGTTCGTTAAATACTGTTTAACTGTGACTAGTGAATTAAATATTCAGATCTCAGCTCCCTTCTGCAGTTGCGACATGACACTCAGCCCCAGGAAACATGGCAAGCACTTCCAAGCTGTTTGAGGTCACACTCACCCTCTGGAAGCTGAGCCTTCTGCAAGGCCGAGCAATTGGACCATGACACTGACCTGGATCGGACACAGTTGGTGTATGTGTGAGACAATGATTACGACCAACAGTGTCATAGCAATAAATTATACTATTATTGTCTGACACTTCACACGTGCCACAACCATTCAACCGGCATGGCCTCGCCCAAGGTAGGTCGGTGTTCCAGCTGCTCCTTGGTCTGACAGCTTAGAGGCTTAGAGAGACATGGAACGACTCCACATTGAGGAATCTTGGCTGAAACTATTAATAAGTGTCCATAACCCTCCCATGTGTCAAAGACCAGTCTCCTTTCACATAAGAGCCATCAACATATGCAGCAAAAGACAGTCAGTGCCTCAATGACACAGTGTGCAGCCTCAGAAAATAGTGGCATGCCAATACGAAGGCCCAGGACTCTGAGACTGCTGCTTTGCCCAGCAAAAGTAGCAGCACTTCGGAGCCGCAGTATGACACTGACACCTCGGAGATACATGGTCAGGAGGCAGTGCTGTGATCTGAGTGTGCAAGGTGACACTACTGGGCAAAATCTCTCCCGAAGCACGCACGACAACCACGGTTTAACAATGCCCCTGCACACTCAAAATAAGCAGGTGTCCTTTTTTCCACAATGACACCTGCCATCTCATGTGGGAAGACCACAACGTGACGTCTTCACGTGACACACCCACACTGGCAAAGTCGGCAATGACTCACTGCAGTCGAGCTGTGACACTAAGCCTTCAAGTCAGCAGTGTGACCACTGACCCTGACATCGCTAATCGACATCAAAAGCACGGTGCAGTGCATAACGCTTGCCCCAACCAGACGTTGATCGCCGAAGCTTCGTCCGAGACCGTGACGCTTCATGCCTAGCAGACTTTCTTGACTTCTTGCCGAGCTTCTTCTTGGTCTTCTTCGCAAGCACCCTCCTGACTCTCTTTCTTGAACCCTTCTGATTCGGTAGTGACTGTGACTCTGCAAAGAGTGGTAGAAGCAAAGCCTTGTCGAAGTTGTCTGGTAACACTGGCCGTCCATTGTTTCGCATGTCCTTGACTCTGAGAAGGCTCAGACCCACCAGTGTGACCGCTGCGACGACCTCGATGTGCCTGGGCTGTCGCTGTGTGAGGTGGGGTGGTTTTTATGGCACTACTGATATAGGTTTCGAAACGACATTTGCCGAGGCACATGGTGTTGCCTGCAAGGCTTGACAGCTGACTGCTTGTTATCGACACCGGTTCCAGCTGGTCCATTGGGAAACCATGTAGAATCATCTTCTCCATAGGGGTAATGACACTCTGGCTTTTGACACTGTACAGCACTGACCCTGGAGTGATGCAAGGGCAGTAGCCATCACAAGCCCAGGCACCGCGGCCAAGAGACTGTGACACATCCACAACCAAGTCATCCTTGCTGTGACACTGGTATGTCAGCTGCAGTGCGTCTTTCATCCGCGGTGTGAGTCCAGAGTCACCACCAGCTATGACTCTGCAAGTGTCCAGTCGGTGCGTTTTTCGAAACACAGCATGCTCACGCTCCCACTCTTGGACAGGTGGCCTTTTCCCTCTGACTCTAGTCTTGCATGTTGTGGGCTTGGGTTTTTGGAGTCTCTGACACTTCTCTTTCTCTGGATAAAGACTCTGTAGCTCATGATCCTTCCCCAAAAGACGATCATGTAGGCTGACACTCAAAGGGCGCTTCATAGAGTTGAAAACTTTGCAACCCAATGATTGAAGCGACTCTACATTGTCTGTGATCAAAAGGTCCTTCCTCAGTGCCAAAATATAAACTCTTGGACGCCTGACACTATGTCCCAGCATCGTCGGGCAAACGACAAAGTGGAACAGGCGATATGGCCTCAGGCACTGCATCCTTGACGCTATGTCGGAGATGAACCGCAGGATCCCGACAACGTTCTCGAAAATGGCTAACGCTGGTGTCAAGGCCAGAGTCACTTCCAGCATAGCCTGCATTGATGTATTGTAATTCATAAAATTATTATATATTATATCTGCTACTTATTTATAGGCAACAAAAACAATAATTCAATTTAAGCCAATTAAATATCTATAATATTGAAACCAAAATGAGATACTCTGCTAAGTAGTGACTATTAATGTGTCATATCAATGTGTCAGCCCATTGCAGGATGCTACACTACAGGGAACAGCTTACCGAATGACCCTGCCAATGGTGTTACATTACCCGCCCGGCCTTGAAGGGAGCAAAGTCCTGACTCTCGAAAAAGAGACTCCTGTTGTTGAGTCTTGACCACGGCTTGCAAGGGAAACCACAGTAATAGCTGTTGACACTGGGCAGTTCACTAGGGTGGCGACTGACCATGTCTTCGAAAACTTGTGGCTGACTCTGGCCCCGCTGCTTTGACGTCTGCACAATCCAGTCTCGACAATGTTTCATCTTGTCTGAAGCGAACTTGTGAGTGACACTGAGTCCGAGGGCGTGCAGTGCAAAGATCGGGGCATCAGCCCCACTGCAATCCGTGCCCACATCAAGATGGACGGAGCTGACACTCGCATCTCTCAGACCATGTTCCTGGAGCCAGGAAGTCCTCGAGGACTGACACTGGCAGAGCATTGGGCGAACCCAGCTGTTGAGACACTGCAATGGTTGCGACTGCGGCTTTCCATGGTCACGAAAGAAAACCATTCTGTCCGACTCTAATTTTCGCTGTCTGACACCGTTGCTAGTTTTGACACTCTGAATGCAATGAGCGGTTTCTCTAGCTGGCTTGCAGTCAACGATGAAGATTACATTAGATTATTTAATATGTCTTAAATTTCAATATTAACTAAATTCTTATTAAATTATTATTCTTTAAGTCACCCAAAACAACTAGTTCAGGATTAAGTGTTCATGATGCAACTGGCATTAATGAATCTGAAATCAATATCCATTTAATTTGTGCTACTTCAGAATACCAACTGCAGCTTCTCAACACAATTAATATAATCTGTTCATATAGTACTGACTGACCATTAAATCCAACTTGACTCTGCTCTTCGGACGAGCAGCAGAAGCTCACAGGCTGCATGCATGTGGAAAAAAGTCTGCGTCAGCTGACATGATTCAATCAATCACTGGCCTGATCTTGCATACACATTGAGTCCCCGGCAAAACACCGTGCACACGGATCTGCAAAGACACCTGGCCGGCCGAAGGCTGATATTGACAGCTGACAAACAGAGTTGAACAAACTGCCAAGTGCGAACCTAAAGAGGGAATTCAGCATGACAACCTGGCACTGGCTGCTGGCACTTGACACTCAGCAATGATTCGTCTTTTTCGCGCAAGCAAGCATCAAAACTGTGTCATTATGATGCACCACAAATTTGCGTGACGGTGCATCGTGACTTGACAATGTAGTCAACTGCAGCGATGACTCTGACTCTGAAACTGACCACCGGCTGCTTTTGCTTCCAAAACTCAGCAGGAATGACACTGCGACTCTGCAGTGAAAGCCAAACCCTCTTTCTTAGTGACCCAATGATGAATGACAGTCGTAATATAATACGACGACTATTATTTTCGACATATGTTCCATGTGATGGTCTGAAAAGGAGGGACATTGCTGACACTGCTTGAAACACAAAATTGCTCGTCACCTGTCATCACCATCTTCGGCCGCACTTGATTCTGACTCTGAGTCAGCATCACCCTCGTTCAGCTGCTCGAGGATGACATCTGCGAAGTGATTTTCGACCAGTGGGCCCAAGTCTTGGTCGAAGTAGTCGCTGTCCTTTGACGCTATGAGCTGGAGAGCCTTCAGGTCGAGAACATTTGACAACCATGAGTTGTGAACTTCATGTCGAGTGACGCTCACGTAACTGAGCCCGTCTTCCAGACAAACACAACCCAGGCAGCCTGACCCTGGTGTGAGGTCCACAACACATGACACGTCCAGGGCCCCAAGGAGGGCTCTCCACAACTCCTGACTCTTGGTCTCTTGGTAGAAGAGAGGGCAGCTGGCACTCGCATGCTTGGGAGGGCAGTCTGACCCTGCGAAGATCTGCTGCTTCTTCTCGAGACTGATCTTGGGCCGGCATGACACTTGGGGGACACCGAAGAAATTGAGGTCGTGGGTGGTAGTCTTCTGACGCTTGCCTGACTTCTTGTCGGTGGTTTTCCAGGGTGCTTGGAACTCGTCTGTCCGGTCCTTGACACTGATCTTGACACGGGTGACAGGAGGGATCAAATAGCCTCGCTCAAATGACTCTGACCCAGCAAAGATTTTCCTTGCCCGGGTGCTGACCCTCTTGCGGTTTGAGTAGAAGATGCCAACCTCGTGACTCTTGGGGAAGTGAGCCTCGATGAGCTTTCGTGACTCTCGAGAGCATCCATCCAGCAGCAGAATAAAGTCTGACTCTTTCTGGACGTGGCACTTGTTGAGGTAGTCGAAAAAAGGGGTGACGTCGTCACTGTTGACACTCGGGAGGCGGTTCCAGGCATTCTTGCCATCGACAAAGAGGTCCATCGAGAAGACCAAAAGCGGGTGACTCTCGTTGAGCTTACCGCTCCACGACTTGACACTTGTTTTGTCGAACAGTGTCTTCAGTGACTCTTTCGACTTGCCTGCACAAATCCCAAGTTGACAATGCTCTCTGCGGAGCTTCTGACCCTGTGACCAGACATGTTGGCGTTCCTTCTGACGATCTGACTCTTCAACTTCATCGTCATTTGGGTTCGAAGTTCGCCGAACAAGTTCACGGAATGACACTGGAGGTGAAGTGGAGGCAGTGACACTCGAAGAGGTGAGGTTCGTCAGAGCTGTCACTGTCGCTGACACTGACGCTGCGAGCTCGGTGCAGCTTTTCTTGGACTTGGAGTCCTCCAGCAGACACTCCAGCGGATCTTTGAAGTTGACAGCTGCCTGAATCAGCGGATGCAGGCATGCTTTCACAAAGGAACCACATGTGTGTGACACTACTACATGTCTCTCATGCACAAAAAGTGACACTGACACTGAGGACGTGCCTTGAGGTCATTCTCGAAATCACACTCCAGGAGGGCACGGAAGAGCTCGCATGACAACTTGCCGGCTTTGCAAAGATCGCCACTGACTCTCTCCATGGCAGGAATGTCGGCCTTGTTCTCGTTCTTCTCTGACACTTCACCGAGAGTAAGAGTTTCATCTGACATGGAGGCATCGACCATTGACCCTGTTTCCAAGGGTAGTGACTCATGAAACCGCAAAGGACTGCTGATCTTCTGCAAGGCCTTCATGATCTTGCCACTCTCAGGATTGGGTGCGCTGCTGTGACCCTGGGACGAAGCAACCTTCACCATGTCCATGACAACTTTGAGAAGGAAGGCCTTGACACATGTGGTCTGTGCCCAGCCACCACCACCAGCCTTGTCGATGACTCCTAGGGTGTAGAAGCTGGTGTCGCAGTGCTCCCTCAGGAGGGACACTAAGCAGCTATCCAGACAGAACTGCACCAGTGACCCTAACTCTTGTGGTTGCCAACCAAACAATGACAACTGCTTCGAGCATAGCTGTACAAGTCGTGACAACTTGGTGTAGGAGCTGCTCCAAACATCACGGCCGAATTGACGCTGAATCTGGATCAGGGTCTGCTCTATGCCAGGTGACTCTGTCATTAGGGAGGCCACTTTGATCGCACCCTGCAACATGGTCGTGTTGACTCTCTGACCATTGAACTTCACACCTGACTCTTCAAAGCGCTTCAACACAGATGCTTGGCTGCCCTCAGAAGCGATCGCATTGACCCTCTTTGCGAAGGTGTGGAAGCTATCCGCCAAAGCACCGACCCTGACTCGCTCTGAGTGCTTCAAGGCCTCTATGATTAACTCTTTCTCATCAAGATTGAATGCCCGAATCGTGACACTCAAGGCCATTGTGTGGA
>CAJNDT010000557.1:2008796-2154148 GCA_905221615.1 Symbiodinium sp. CCMP2592 | reverse complement strand
ACTGATCTTGGGCCCGCATGACACTTGGGGGACACCGAAGAAATTGAGGTCGTGGGTGGTAGTCTTCTGACGCTTGCCTGACTTCTTGTCGGTGGTTTTCCAGGGTGCTTGGACCTCGTCTGTCCGGTCCTTGACACTGATCTTGACACGGGTGACAGGAGGGATCAAATAGCCTCGCTCAAATGACTCTGACCCAGCAAAGATTTTCCTTGCCCTGGTGCTGACCCTCTTGCGGTTCGAGTAGAAGATGCCAACCTCGTGACTCTTGGGGAAGTGAGCCTCGATGAGCTTTCGTGACTCTCGAGAGCATCCATCCAGCAGCAGAATAAAGTCTGACTCTTTCTGGACGTGGCACTTGTTGAGGTAGTCGAAAAAAGGGGTGACGTCGTCACTGTTGACACTCGGGAGGCGGTTCCAGGCATTCTTGCCATCGACAAAGAGGCCCATCGAGAAGACCAAAAGCCGGTGACTCTCGTTGAGCTTACCGCTCCACGACTTGACACTTGTTTTGTCGAACAGTGTCTTCAGTGACTCTTTCGACTTGCCTGCACAAATCCCAAGTTGACAATGCTCTCTTCGGCGCTTCTGACCCTGTGACCAGACATGTTGGCGTTCCTTCTGACGATCTGACTCTTCAACTTCATCGTCATTTGGGTTCGAAGTTCGCCGAACAAGTTCACGGAATGACACTGGAGGTGAAGTGGAGGCAGTGACACTCGAAGCGGTGAGGTTCGTCAGAGCTGTCACTGTGGCTGACACTGACGCTGCGAGCTCGGTGCAGCTTTTCTTGGACTTGGAGTCCTCCAGCAGACACTCCAGCGGATCTTTGAAGTTTACAGCTGCCTGAATCAGCGGATGCAGGCATGCTTTCACAAAGGAACCACATGTGTGTGACACTACTACATGTCTATCATGCACAAAAAGTGACACTGACACTGAGGACGTGCCTTGAGGTCATTCTCGAAATCACACTCCAGGAGGGCACGGAAGAGCTCGCATGACAACTTGCCGGCTTTGCAAAGATCGCCACTGACTCTCTCCATGGCAGGAATGTCGGCCTTGTTCTCGTTCTTCTCTGACACTTCACCGAGAGTCAGAGTTTCATCTGACATGGAGGCATCGACCATTTACCCTGTTTCCAAGGGTAGTGACTCATGAAACCGCAAAGGACTGCTGATCTTCTGCAAGGCCTTCATGATCTTGACACTCTCAGGATTGGGTGCGCTGATGTGACCCTGGGACGAAGCAACCTTCACCATGTCCATGACAACTTTGAGAAGGAAGGCCTTGACACATGTGGTCTGTGCCCAGCCACCACCACCAGCCTTGTCGATGACTCCTAGGGTGTAGAAGCTGGTGTCGCAGTGCTCCCTCAGGAGTGACACTAAGCAGCTATCCAGACAGAACTGCACCAGTGACCCTAACTCTTGTGGTTGCCAACCAAACAATGACAACTGCTTCGAGCATAGCTGTACAAGTCGTGACAACTTGGTGTAGGAGCTGCTCCAAACATCACGGCCGAATTGACGCTGAATCTGGATCAGGGGCTGCTCTATGCCAGGTGACTCTGTCATTAGGGAGGCCACTTTGATCGCACCCTGCAACATGGTCGTGTTGACTCTCTGACCATTGAACTTCACACCTGACTCTTCAAAGCGCTTCAACACAGATGCTTGGCTGCCCTCAGAAGCGATCGCATTGACCCTCTTTGCGAAGGTGTGGAAGCTATCCGCCAAAGCACCGACCCTGACTCTCTCTGAGTGCTTCAAGGCCTCTATGATTAACTCTTTCTCATCAAGATTGAATGCCCGAATCGCGACACTCAAGGCCATTGTGTGGAGCTCCCAGACTCTTGACTCTTCCAGGGGCGGTAGCACAGTGGCCTTTGACTCTTCATCCAAAGCCTGGCCCATGCTCAAGTACCAAGCGAAAAGCCTGGCTGACCCTGCAATGAGCTGCAACCCTTTAGGCCACACAGGAAGTCGACCGAGATCTTTTGACTCTGCCAGGAACGGGTCTGAGAAATGCAGCCTGACTCCTGACACTTTGTTGGAGTTGTTGCTGACACTGTGCATCAAGGCAGTCTGAACCTCAATGACCTCTGACACCGAAGGTTCTTCAAGAAGAAGACGGTTGTGGCCCGGATGACCCTGACCCTGGCGAAACAAGGGAAACGGGTCCAGCCAGTAGATGGATCCACCAGCTTCATACATCGAGGTTCTTGTGACACTGACACTGCAATTGTCAGGGTTCCACACCTCCTTGTAGTTCGTGACTCTGGCCTTGTCACATGTGATCTCCAAGGGCGGGATGTCATGCAGCTTCTGGCCATGACTCTGGAGTCGCTCTGGAAGTTGTTGGTGCACCTGACACTGACACTGACATCAATTGTCAAATCAAACTACAACATAAAACTGACACTGTCTAGATTTGTCAGACGTCTGCGTATAAAATCCCCTAAGAAACACTGGCAAACTAAATCTGTTGCTAATTTCAGAGCCAAGCACAAAGCGAATGACACTCTTCATGAAACTGTACGCTCCAGTCGTCTTTGACTCTTCCTCGTCCGGAAGTGCAGGCATGGGCATGCGAGTTGACACTGGTGTGCTCTCCTTTGCCTTCAACTTTTCCACAGGAATAACCAAATCGTCAGCTGGAGGTGACACTTCTGGCTCTTGCTCAGCCATTTTCACTGTCGGTGACGCTGGAGGTGAAGCTGGCTTCTGTGACCCCTGCTGGGGAGTCGCCTGAGGCCTTGGAGGCAGCTGACTCTTGGGCGATTCGGAAGGCTGCACCAAAGGCTCTTTCTGTTGTGGCACTGACCCTGAAGGCTCTTTCAGTTGCAGCACTGACCCTGAAGGCTCTTTCTGCTCTGGCACTGACCCTGTGTCAGGCTTTTTCGGGGCCCGTCTTGGCTGCACCACTTTCGGTGCAGGGTTGACCATGGCGGATGACACTGACTCTGTGCTAGTGGCTCGAATGATCCTAGATGGCAAGATCTGCGACTCTTTACGTTCTGGGGTATGCCAATACCTCGATCGTTGGCGCCAACGGCCGACCTATTGACATGTGCAGAACGCATGAGCCAATACCTCAAAGAGCTCAGACAAGTGTTGACGCTATTGGCATATGCATACTGGGTATGCCAATACCTCGGCCGTTGGCGCCAACGATCGAGGTATTGGCATACCCAGTATGCATATGCCAATACCTTTTACAGCGAAGTCTGACCTGTGATGTGCAGCGGGCCTTGGTTCTCTCGACGATGTGACTCTGGATGGGCGTTACCTGAAGCGGGCACAACTGTGCAAACCCGGCATGCACAAGCTGCTGGGGCCTGACCCTCCATTTTCCCCCAAGGTCCCCATTGCTCTCGAAACGACCACAGCTGTGGGTCTGACAACTCAATGAAACTCAGAAAGATATTAGTGTATAACAAACCCTATTAGTCTTCATGTGATGGATGCTTGGCCCCTGGGAAGGCTTTCCTGACTGCGAAGTCACAAGATTGACGACTTATTAGTATAGAATAATACAGAAATGTTGAGTTGCTTTTTATACAATTCCAATCTAACTAATTAAAATGAGGTGACGAAGCAATTTGAAGAGGCATCTCTGCAACAAAATTTCACTGGACTAATGACACTGCTGCACAACACCCTGCCTGCACAAGCTGCTGGGGCCCGACCTGGCAAGACATCTGCATCTTTGAACTGTGCTGACTCTCCGGAAGGACATGCAATCTGAACTCTCCAGACAGCAAACGCCAATAATGACTGTTGACACTCCATTTTCCCCCATGCTCCCCATTGCTCTCGATACGACCACAGCTGTGGGTCTGACAACTGAGTGAAGGAAACTCAGAAAGGTTAGTGTCTAACAAACCCTAGTAGAGAAGGCTCGTACTATTCGTCTCTTCTAGGTAGGATTGACACTGACACTAACCTTTCTTGACCCTTGTTTTTGGCTTCTTGGCTACTGGAGCTGACACTCCAAAGTGCCAAGCATTGCCTTTCTTTCCAGGCACCTGTCGCCTTGGGCACAAACGCCTGACTGCTGCCATTGCAGTGTGTAGTGACTCTAAGTCACTTATCTCAAAGCGGGCTTCTGAAGCCTGACAACTGAGTGTCCAAACAGATTCACGATTTTGGCAAATGTGTTTCATGACTCTGCTAACACTCGGGTAGTTGTGCTGAAACACTGGGGTTAGACAAAATATTATTGACTCTCCAGTGAATGCTGCGGGCTTGTAGTGTATGATACTTTCCATCCTGGACTGACTCTGCCAGTCTTTCTTCCCGATCAAGCCACCACCATATGCCACCAGAGTCAGATAGGCCATGACACTGCCAAGCCTTGAGGTATTTTGGAAGGTTGACACTGCCAAGCCTTGAGGTATTTGGAAGGTTGTTGCACTTATCAAGTGTTGGTCTTAGTCTCAGACCTGACTACATGAATCAATCGTTTTGGGAAAATGATCAAGCCCGGGCCAACACACTTAAATATTGACTGTGTATTGAATAATATTAAAGTGACACACATTAAATTAAACTTAGTATTCTCTGACACTCTGTAAACTGTAGCAATTATTATTATAATTAAATAACCCATCTCAACAAACAAATCCGATACTGGTCATTAAGCCTCACAATCGAGATTCGATGAACGGAGCTGTTCCATTTTGACACTGTCATCGACCACAAGAAGATTTGCCTTCCTGACCTCTGCAAAGTCGACCTTGGCCAATTCTCGAGGACGCTTGTATGTGACGATGGAGGGAATGTCACTGACACCGTCTTTGGTCAAGTCCAGAACCAAATCGTTGTCTCCAAACTGTGGCACTGTAACATGACACTGTCCAGAATATTGCTTCATGACACTGCCTCTCCGTAGAGGTGGAAGACTTGGCTTGATTCTGAGCATATTTCTCTGACGCTCCACCTGGCTGTTCTGCTCTCGGAGGACAGTGACTCTGTGGAAGTCCTGCAATGCCTTGTTCCACTTGGGGTTTTTTTCCATCTTGTGACACTACTTCCGGTGCACTTCCTTGACACTGAACCCGAAAAATGTTTGTTCAGGGGCCTTGCCCGACACTAAAGTTCGGATTCCTGCGCTCTGACTCTGCTGCAGTGCAGCGAAGGTCCCTTTCTTCTTGACTCTGACAGTGCCCTTGTCAGCTCTCTGCTTGTAGCTTCGAAAGCGCCTGCCATGACGCTGAAGCCACAGGTCAGCACAATCGCGTGTAAACTGTGTGAACGACAAGGTCTTTGACTCTGACACATCGGCTTCGTTCACACTGTACCCAGGGACATGAATGGGGGTGGCCACCTCTGACTCTTCCTTGGGCCCATCCAATCGAAGTTCAAGCAGGTCTGACACAGTAATGCCATCCAAGTCAAGTGGACCCTTTGACACTTGCAGGAAATTGCGCAGCAGACTCAAATCTCTCTCCACACAACATTCCCCGTCCAAGATGGACAGGTAAAATGACACTATCTGAGGGAGTGCATCTGACAATGTCAAATGACGACTGCCTTGCAGTGCAGTGCCAATCCCAAGGACCCTGGCCCAGGCAGGTCTGTTGTCGTGCTGTTTCGCTGCTTTTGACACTGTGCTAGGATCTGACACCAACTCTGACATGACTCCTTCGAACTGCTGAAAAGCATCTGAACTGCTGACATTGACAGCTCTTGACCTGAATCTGGAATCCAGCGCATCAAGAATAACTCATGACTGTAAGCTTTAATAATCAAAGTTTTGGATGACACAAAAAACGGACTAAGCCGATCCAAGGTACAGCTTTTTCAAGCGAATGCGAGCCATCTGCAGAAGTTGCTGCCACGTATCTGACTCTCCACGATCCAAAGCTCGCTTGGCTTTGTCCCATGACACTAAGTCGAAGACTGTAAACACCATGTGCAGGTCACCAGTGTGGTGGTCGGCATTGACTCTGGCAATGCAGGCATCAGCAGCAGCGGAAACCGACTGCATGACATCTTGACACTGTTTCTTGGACAAAGGTCCCCACAAATGGTGCAGCTTTCCAGAATAGCTTACAGCTGACGCTTTCATGGCATTCTGCACAGCCAACAAAGACCATGTGGTTTCATCTGACCCTGTTGCTGAAGCTGGAAGATCTGCGAGCACGTGGCCTTCTATGAAAAGCTTTGTGACCCTGTGGACAAAGTCGTCTTTCTCCGCTTGACACTTGCTGATGTCGTGGTCGGCAACGTCACAGAAACGAATGACCCTGAGGAGTTCACAGTGGAAGTCGGCAGACACTCCTGCTGTCAAGACGTGCTTCGCTGTCATTTGCTCAAGGAGTTGCTGACAACTCCATCGCATATTTGGTGTAAGCCTGACATCTGACGCTTGGTAGGCGAGAAGCAGAGCAATCGGCTCCAGGAGCCGAACATATTGACTCTGTGGCTTAGCACAGCTGTCGAAACGCTGTTTGGCAAAGCTCAGGGTGCTGATTGCACGCTTGACACTCTCACTGTGCGAAGAGTTAGGCTGACACTCAGCCTGGATCGCTCGGAACTTGAGCTTCCACTGTTCCGAGTTTTGCAAACTCGGAATGACTCTGCAGAAGTGCTGCCAAAACTCTGCAAACTGACTCTCCATTGTCAGTGGCAAGCCAGCACGTCTGAACTGATGTGCCCGGTCTATGACGCTGATCTGGAGGTTCGGCAGGCAAGTTGCTCGCATGACACTCATGCTTTTCTTCATACATTTCGCTCCGTCTGTCGAGCAGGATCTGACACTCGAGAGGAAGTGTGTCACCAAGTCAAGGTCGACTGAGTGACTGACTCTTCATCAAGCACCACGGAAAGCTTCTCAATGCCAACCTTGACACTGTCAGAAACCTTCACACTGTAGTCTTCTTCCAGATCTTGCAAATCCGTCTCTGACGCTTTTCCATGGTGTGTGAGAACTGCAAGGACGCCGGTGAAGACAGGGCAGTGTGACTCTTCGGATTCGTCTTCAGAGGACTTCCTCTCGCCAGCAACTGCTCTGAAGCGAATGACCCTGAAGGGGGCCTTGTCATCCAACGACACTGAAATAAACTTTGCTGACCGAATGACACTTCGCTTTCGCCTGCGAGTGACTTCTGTCATGATCTGAACCATCTGCTTGTACATTTTTCGCGAGCACTGACCCTGGCGAAGTCCGATGAACGACTCGGTCCGGGACTGACACTCTGCTTTCAAGAATGACACTGGGCTCTGCACCATCCTCCACGCACGAAGCCAGTCTGCCAACTCAGGAACATGACCCTTCAGTCGATCCTCGTCCTCTCGAGGCATCATGACGCTGCAACTGAGAGGCTCATCCGGACACTGCATCATATGCACTGCTCGTCGGTGCATCTGACACTGCGAGTGCTGGTACAACGCTGACGCTTGCATCTGACTCAGTGCTCGGATCTCATATCTGGCCCATTTGGAATCCCAGCGATGACTCTTCCTGCTGCCTGTGACCTTGACACTGAGAGAGCGGGCTCGAAGGGCTGCGCAGGCAGCACATCCGAGACCCCATGGCCCTCCCATTTTCTTGGGTCTTTCTTGGAGCCATGTGACTCTGACCCTCTTGCCAGCACGTGTCTGCAGAAAAGAGCCGTGACTCTGACACCATTTGACTCTGAATCTCTGGAACCAACATCTTGGACAGGACTGATCGAACTCGTCATGACACTTGCCATTGCTTTCTGTCTGGACGCTGACACTGGTGTTGTTGAAAGCTGTCATCTTTCTCTTGGTGCCATGTGCAGATGCCAGCTTCTGACTCTTGGGTCTGTCCGAGCAGGAAACTTGAAGTGCTGACTCTGCAGCTGCAGCAGAACGAGTTCTGACCATGGAAGTTGACACTTTGCCAGACGAAGGGAACACCTTGTTGTCGTAACACTTCTGCAGTTTGGAGGGTGCACAATGCGCACGTCTCAGCATGGCAGCGATGACTCTGACTCTGCTGTTTGTTCTGAAATGCTCAGTTGCTGACACTTCTTGGAGACACACTGTTTCCAACCCACACCGTGTGCTATCTGAAGAATCCTTTGAATGTTGACTTTGACTGACCTGAAGCACTGAGAATCCAAATAACTTCAACGGATCCAAAATTACCTACTGTTGCGGACGGCTCATTGTCGTATTTTGGCCAAGTGCCTCCCATTAATGTGTTCAAGGCAGAATTTTGGATCGCGAGACAGGACTTACTCATTATGACATCTCCGCAGCAGCAAATTGCTAAGGCGTCTCTGCTTCCCCGCTTGTATTCAATTGGAGCAAACCTGGCAGAGGACTATAAATCACAACAGTGCAACCGTGCCAAGAAGGCCTGCTGACCCGCTGGGCATCCGCCGGCGAAAGGGCTTCAACACCTGAGGCAGTTGGCTGCTCCATGCTATTATTATTAAGGGACTCAAGAATGACAATTTGAATCAGAATTGCTTGACACTGAAATCCTACTTGTCAAGTCTCAAAGACCCGAAACCCCTCAGCTGTCGAAAATCTCCTGGCCCAATGACACTGGGTGTAGATAGAAACAAGCGGCAGCACACCAACGCTCGCAGTGCACACCCACACACAGACTGAGCAAGTGGCACTGTGCGGTCAGGCTGACCACCTGTGACTAAAATATTAGTGTGCGACTTGGGTGCGAGTTGGGTTTTTGCAAAAAACAACACAGTGATCTGACACTTGACCATGGGTAATACTTATACTGACTGTTTCGAAGATCTGAGGAACCGAGGGGATGGGACATGAACATGACCTGCCACTTGCCTGCGATAGATGCCCTGCTAGGCTTCGATTGGTACATGCATGCTGCCATGGGGCTCAAGTAAGCCAACATATGCCACTGAGTTTGACTCTATTTGTTATTGCTGCTGGAATCTAAGGCTTGAGGCTGAAGACAACAAAGACAACTAGTAGTTGTGAGCTCTGGCAGCGAATGGGACTTGCCGCACAAAGTGCTACTTAGTGGAATTATTGGAAGATTAACTACTAGCGGCGAATGGGACATGCCGCGAACAGGAAAGGACTGTGGCTCTCAATTCGGTTTTACACAGGGAAAACTCAGCACAGGGCTATCCACACCAGGTGCTCCAGCTCGCTACCTGGCAAAAGCTTGCAGGCACCCAGCCAAATGGGGCAAGATAAGACTCTGAATTTCCTGAAACCAGCAACGGCTCCTGAATTATTATATATCTTATTTAATTTAGTGCAGTCAGACGGGGCTCTGGCTGACTCATCACTCATCCACAGGCAGATCACCACAGGCCTGTCACAGCAGTGGGTCATGTTTGGCAATGAAATGCTGGCTGATCTTAAATTGATATGACTGTCGTGACGATGGCAGCATTCAGAGCACTGACTGTTTTGACGCTTACTCTGGCAGTCCATCTTGTCTACTAAAAGGGCACCCCATAGCCCAGTGACACTCACCTGCTCTCATGTTCTTCACGGTCGTGAGCTTTTTTTCGACTGACACTGCCAAATATTTCTTGCGGCACTCGTCTTCGTCTTTGACACTGGAACAGGCAAACGAGAATGAGACGAGGCTTCTGACACATCCTGGCAGCTGCTGTCCATGACGCTCAAATCGTTCCACGATTGACATTGCTGAAGCGATGACACTATAGGCAACAGCATCACCGAATAAGCTTTTCAGCTCAGCAATCTGACTCTCGAGCCTCAACCGCATTGTCTGGTAAATCCCAGTCGTCGCTACTGGGTGTTCTGACACTGCAGAGGAGGCGCCATCATGACACTGACTTTCAGAAGAGTGTGCTGGCAAAGGCTCTGACGCTGTCCCACATCGAGGTTCACTCTGCATCCGGGATGTGGTTCTCCCACAAGGTGTCTTTGCTGACTCTGTCATTGCTGTAGCAGACGGACCAGACCATTGATATTTGACACTGCCCTCAGGCTTGGCATGACCCTCCTGGTCAACTGACACTTTGAGACGCAGTCTACGGCATGGCTTCTTCTTGTGTCGCCCGCGATGACTACTGCGGCAGCCTTCACAGTAGTTATTCGGCTTGCGCCGAAACGTTCTGGCACCGCACAAACGGCAGGCAAACCCAGCCATGACTCTGGCTCTGTAAAGCAATGATTTCTTATTATCTGAACTTCTCGAAACTGACACTACTGTAATACGACGACTAAGGTACTGACTGGTGACTAGTCATTGAACTTAACTTTGATTGTCTGGCTGTCATTGCACTATGAACACAGTAGCAATACAATGAGATTTAACAGTTGACCCGATGTGGTTGTTCTGAGCAACTTCCTGTGTTGTCGTCGTTCTGCGAGCAGGTTTTGCTGACTCTGCTAACGGCCTTCATTGATTGACTGAGCAAAATGACACTGAAAGTGCTGAATGACATGACCACTGGCACAGGACAACACTCGCAGGCCCCGCCTCAGGTCTTGCTCCACATCTTCTCGAACAAAGGCAAGGCTTATGAGTCCCATAAGCTTTGCCTTTGTTGGAGAAGTTGTGGCAGGATGATGTTGACACTGTCAGCCTCGGCCATGCATGGAGTGGTGACTACACCCTCACGTCTCTCTGACTCTCTTATACAGGCCAAGTATACCTCTAATTCACTCTAGCAGCTGCAAGGCAACACTCCATTCCCTCAGCTGTTCCTGGGCTTCCAACGGACGTCTGCCAAATGGCTCGGACGAGTGGGTGTCTGGCACATTCGGCCAAGAGATCCTCATAGCCGAATGTGCCAGACACCTACCTAGGGGCCAAACTGCACACACACACACACACACACACTCTCTCTCTCTCTCTCTCTCTCTCTCTCTCTCTCTCTCTCTCTCTCTCTGTGCTCAAGCACTTGCAAGGTGACCCTGCTGCAGACGTTCCTGCCTCTGCCGTTGGCCGGGCCAAGCACCTGCGCAAAGACACACATCGAATCTGAATCCATGTGGTAAATCTTGACTCTGAGAAGTCCGACAGCACACGCACTCGATTTTCATGACTCTCGGCTCTGGTCACGAGACTCCGACACACTGTGGCACATGCCAAAAAAGTGTAAAAGTGTCCAATGTACAATGGTTGACACTAGGAGTGCTCGCTTGTCACCAGAGGATTCCGTGTGCCAGTGTCAGCCAGGTGACTCTGCAACTCACCAAGTTCAAGAAGTATGACTCTGACACTGATTAAACATCAGTAGAATCAGAATAGGAGTTTTATTATTTATGGCTGGCTGGCTGACACTACTGCGTTGACGCTGCGTCTTCCTGCAGCATTTCTAGGTCTTGTATGGCTCTGAACCTTGCCCAGCTGTCGTACCGGCCATATGGCTTTTGCCATTTGGCCTGTAACGCTTGTGTCCTTGGCTGCAAGCCGGTGCAAATGACACTCTCACTGGATCTGCCACTGTATGTAAGCATGACACTGACTAACACTCGAGATTGGCATGATGTTTTTGCAAACCAAGCAGCATAATCAGACCTGCACGTACATGACCCTTGCGGCCAAACGCCAGAAGATCCCTGACGCTGTTTTTGGTCTCCTCGGAGAAGGCGATGTCATCCATCATCTCGTCCCTGAGCCAAGAATCAGACAGAAAGGCAATGACTCTGGAATCCACATGACAGGAAAATATGCAGCTAGGCCACATGACACTGCGGAAGTCGGTTTCAGTGCGTCTTGACACTGGGTTCGGCCGTGGGAGACGTGGGTAGTCCACGTCTCTTGGGCCCAGACCACGGCCAGCCCCTTTTGGTCGCTGACCCTTTCCGGCTTGGTTCGGATCGGCCTGGGTCGATGACGCTGCTGCAGCGGCCTGGGACGGGGTAGCTGGCTGACGCTGACGGCTGGGGTAGTTGAAGTCAGTATTGACACTGTCTTCCCACTCGTGTCCCAGGTGTTGCGGGTCGTTCCTGGGAAAGGATGACGCTTCCCACCAGCGGTTCCATTGCTGATTCCTCGGGGAGCGCCTGCTCCAGTCGTCCTGACCCTGCTGCGTCTGCTGCTGTGAGTTGTTCTGACTCTGCTGCTGCTGATGCCAGCCCCAACCATTGCCTTGACCCTGACCCCAATTCTGCCATTGCTCCTGACCCTGGGCTCGATTTCGCCTGTTGGAGCCTGATCGGTTGCGACCCCGACCCTGTTGGCCGTGATTCCAAATCTGGTCTTGCTGACCCTGACCCTGGTTCCAGTAGTAGTTGTTGGCGTTGGGGTCATAGTAGTTGGTATTGGCATCAGCTTGACCCTGGGGCTGCTGCGGCTGCTGCGGCTGTGGCTGGTCTTGCCGCTGTTGACCCTGTGCCTGCTGCGGCTGTGGCTGTTGCTGGTCTTGCTGCTGTGGCAGGCTGCTCTGATCCTGACGCTGCTGCTGGCTTGGCGGCCATCGGTCCGCACCCCAGTCGCCCTGCGGTACCTGACTCTCAGACGGCTCGTCCTGCGGCTCCTCCGTTGGCTCGTCCTGTGCTGGATCGGTGGGGGCTTGACTCTGGTCGGCAGGTGCTTCAGTCTCCCGACTCTGCTCCTCGGAGGGTTGGTCACTGGTGGCAGCTTGACCGTGACCCTGGTCCTCATAGGTCAAGTCAACGGTCTCAGCCTGCTGTTGACCCTCGGGTGGACTCTCGGGCTGCTGTGGACTCTGGGGCTGCTGTTCAGTCTGACTCTGCTGCGGTGCTTCCCACAAACCCGGGGGTGCTTCAGTCTGACTCTGCGGCGGTGCATCCCACAAACCCGGTGCAGACTCCGGCTCCTCAGTGACGCTGATCCACTGAGCACTGTTGGCCATGGAGTCGGGAACCGGAACCTCCCTTTGGCTGACATATCCCCAGTGACTACTCTGAGTCATGTCTTGGATCGTCTCATGATGACTCTGGGGCGGGTAGTGCTGCTGGGTCGCTGACGCATGACTCTGGGTCTGGGAGGCCTGGTAGGTCCGGTGCTGGGTCCCTGACGCTGCGTCTGGAGGTCTCACCGAGCTGACACTGTCCCCCTGGATCTCCAAGGAGCTGACCGTCTGCCCCATTGACCACTGGCAGGGGGCTGCAAATGCAAGACACTGTGCAAATGCATGACACTGTGTATTAATTCAAACACACTATAATGTGAGTGACCCTCGTGCCTGGGAAGCCATGTCGTCCTCGTAACCTTCCTGACCCTGAGATGTCCGGGAATCCATATTGGCCTGACCCTGACTCTTAGATGTCGGGGAAGCCATATTGGCGGTTTAACCTTAGTTGCGATCTGACACTGGCAAACCGTGGCAGTTGACTCTGAGCGGCACACATTAAAACCAACTGCAAACAAGTGACTCTCGCAAGTTCGTTTGAACTGTCTTGATACACCACCCGGACTTGTTTGACTTCTCCTGCTCGCACAAATGGCGAGCCACGTCTGCCCCTGACTCTGGGGAAATGAAGTGCAGGAGGAAGAAGACCTGACAAGCAGTGTCAGTTGACAAAACTAACAGCACAAGTGACACTCAAACTGTGCATTGCCATGTCTCAAACACACCTGCACCGCACCACGGTCACAACCCTCAGCTGACACTTGGTGGTTCGGAGGCAGCAGGGTGAAGGCGCGAGACTGACCCTGAGGTCGCCAGTCGGCCATGAACCAAAAAAGGCGTTAGCTTGCTCTGTGCCAACAATCTCCTGACACTAAATGACTGAGACAGAGTAGTCGAAAATCACTTAACTCTAACTGCAATGCTGCAAAATATCTGTTTCTGATGTTCTGGTCGCTGACAACTTCACATGCTCATGTTGACACAGCGAGCCCACGATCTTGCAGAGGATAGCAATTCAATGCAACACATGGCATGACTCCGCAAGTCTGACAGTCTGACACTGAGCAAAGCAGAAAGGGGCTGGCACCTGCTGCATCTGGCAGGATGACACTGGAATGTGGAAGCCTGGCACACGTTGGGGCGATAAGATGACAATGAATCACACTACTCTGCAAGCAGCTTCACTGCACTGACCCCTGCTGCAACATGACTCTCATGACCTCCTGGCCTCTCCGCTGCGGCCATTGTCGATGTGCCTCAGTGCAAAGGCAATCAATGACACTAATAGAAGCAAACATGCACTCGCAGGGACTCACCGAAACACTTTTTTTGACAGTGCCCACAGTCGGCTCGAAAGGCACTAGAGCTGCGATTCGTCAAAAAGTCTACACTGACACTCCGGCTTCTATAGCTAACGGAGTGCGATGGCATGACCCTGAGTCATCCGACCATGTGGTGCCTAGATAAAATTGCTAAGCTCAATAAATTAATTAGTTAAAAATTAATGACACTGAAGCAAGGACTGGCAGCTACTTCTTGGCTGACTCTGGGTTTGCCGTTTGCACAGGAGGTTTTGGGTCGCCTGACACTGTCTTTGCGACAGAAGGTGTCTGGGCTTTGGTGGGCACAACGTTCGCTTTGCCCGCTGACCCTTTGAGCTTGTCACGCTCTGCTTTGTAGCGGTTGCATTGCTTCTGACTCTCCTCCAACTGCTCTCGCAATTTTATGCGCTGACCCTGCTCAAAGTCGCGATCTTCCTTCTGCTTTTTCAGTGCGCCTTGACACTCCTTCGGGGCGAGCAGTTTCAGAATCCATGTTATTTTCAGCGTAGTAATTAATATATTTGAATTCATTATTATAATAATTAACAATTGCTCATGACACACCGGTCCTCCAGAAAGAGCTTGCACTTCTTATGCTCTGACTGCTCCGCCTCGAGGCTGTCCTCCAAGCGCTTGACCCTCTTTGTGTGGACTTCCTCCCTCTTGTCCTGTTGTGCCAATGACTCTACCTCCTGCAGGGCGAATTTCTTTGCGTGGTCATTCTTGAGATCCTTCGGGCAAGCAAAGAACACATGGAGAAGGTTTAACAATATTAAATCTGTATTTGATCAATGGTCAGTTATAAGATAGTAAAGTAAGTTAGTAGTCTAATTTCTAAAACCCTGAGTCTTATGCAGTTGAAACAAGTTGTCCTGAATGACTCTGCTGTGGTGTTCTTCCATCTCAGATTTTTCCTGACGCCATCGACGTTCTCGTGACTCTAGCTCCGCTTGGGCTCGGGCCAGCTGTTCCTGTTCAGGAATGAGAAACAAATAATTAAATATTATAATAAAACTTGACGACATAATATTGTATCATGGCACTGATATAGTCTCATTCTTAGTATTAATGAATTAGAATTTACAATTCTTATTTCAGATGTCCTGCTGACGCTCGTTCTCCAATTCCAGTCGGCCCAGCATATTTTGTGCACATCGGTGCATTGACCCTCGCAGTTGGGAGGATGTGCTCTCAGTCCTGCGGGGAATGCAACTTGTGACTGCTGCATTCCGAGCACTGACACTAAAAACTAAATTTCCATGATCCCTCAATCACAACAGTCCTTTCCCCCTTCTCACCCTTGCTGCCACGTCCACGGAGGCGATTCACCATGGCTGTGACACTGGTGAGGCTACGATGATCAAGGAGGTCAGGGATAAAGATGACACTGCTGTAGCTTTGGTATATAACGAGTGTGTACGTGTTCAATGGCAATGTCAAATGACTCTGCCCTGGGCCCAAAGCCAATCTGTCCATGCCAACCAATGACACTCAAGCCATGTGCAATCATCGGCCATCTTAACTTGCAGTGACTCTGGTGGGAAGCACTCAGCGCCCTGCCATCAAGAAGATTGGAGGGCAAGCCGCTGACTCTCAGCGGCTTGCTCTCCAGTCTGCCTGTGACTCTGGCTGTGGAGGGGTCTGGCCTCAGACGTCATGCATCTGACACTCAGCAGCCATGACACTCCACAGTCACTTGCGCAAGCATGCTGGCTGTGACACTGCTGCACTCCACTGTTACCGCTGACTGTCCCTGGGCAATGGATGACAATGACCACTGCCCCTCCTGACTCTGCTACTTAGGCAGCGTATGGTTCTTGCCGCATGACTCTCAAATACCACTCTCAAGCCATTGGCCATGACACTGCCACGGCGAATTTGTCATGCCGCAACACCGTAACACTGCACCCTCAGGCGACAACCTTGACTCTGCAATCGCTCAGCGTCCTGCCATCGCCTGACACTGGAAGGTCTGGCCTCAGTGATGCAATCTGACACATGACACTGGCAAAAAACTGCTCTTGCAAGTCACTGCTATGACACCCTGCCGACATACCTATGGCATGTGACTCTAGCAGATTTTTAAAGTCAGCACCTTGAATCAGAACATGACTCTCTTCCTAGCTCTGGTTCATGCCGCATGACTCTCAGATGCTACCCTCAGACCCTGACACTGCTAGCGGCGAATGGGTCATGCCGCAACCAAATGACACTACACTCTGAAGCGATGACCCTGACTGCAATCGCCCAATGTCCTGCCATCGCTTGACACTGGAAGGTCGGGCCTCGGTGATGCAATGTGATATATTATGTGACACTGACAAAAACTGCTCTTGCAAGTCACTGCCATGACACTCTGCCGACCTACCTATGGCATCTGACTCTAGCAGATAGATGATAAGAACATGACTCTCATCCTAGCTCTCGGCGGCGAATGGTCCATGCCGCATGACTCTTTTAGATGCTACCCTCAGACCATGACACTGCTAGCGGCGAATGGGTCATGCCGCAACAACATGACACTACACCCTGGATGCCTCTGTGCTCTCAGGCGCTGACCCTGACTGCAATCGCTCGGTGTCCTGCCATCGCTTGACACTGGAAGGTCTGGCCTCAGTGATGCAATGTGATACATGTGACACTCACAAAACTGCTCTTGCAAGGCACTGCTATGACACTCTGCCGGCCTACCTATGGCATGTGACTCTAGCAGATTAATAGACGATAATTTAATTGAACAATATGACTCTCATCCTAGCTCTCGGCAGCGAATGGTCCATGCCGCATGACTCTCTCTTAGATGCTACACTCAAACCCTGACACTGCTAGCGGCGAATGGGTCATGCCGCAACAAAATGACACTGCACTCTGAAGCGATGATGACCCTGACTGCAATCGCCCAGTGCCCTGCCATCGCTTGACACTGGAAGGTCGGGCCTCGGTGATGCAATGTGATACATGTGACACTGATAATACAACTCTTGCAAGTCAGTGCTATGACACTCAGCCGACCTACCTATGGCATCTGACTCTAGCAGATAATAATAGACGATAAGAACATGACTCTCATCCTAGCTCTCGGCGGCGAATGGTCCATGCCGCATGACTCTCTTAGATTTTGCCCTCAAACCATGACACTGCTAGCGGCGAATTCGGTCATGCCGCAACAACATGACACTACACCCTGGATGCCTCTGTGCTCTCAGGCGCTGACCCTGACTGCAATCGCTCGGTGTCCTGCCATCGCTTGACACTGGAAGGTCTGGCCTCAGTGATGCAATGTGATACATGTGACACTCACAAAACTGCTCTTGCAAGTCACTGCTATGACACTCTGCCGGCCTACCTATGGCACGTGACTCTAGCAGATTAATAGACGATAATTGAACAATATGACTCTCATCCTAGCTCTCGGCAGCGAATGGTCCATGCCGCATGACTCTCTCTTAGGTGCTACACTCAAACCCTGACACTGCTAGCGGCGAATGGGTCATGCCGCAACCAAATGACACTACACTCTGAAGCGATGACCCTGACTGCAATCGCCCAATGTCCTGCCATCGCTTGACACTGGAAGGTCGGGCCTCGGTGATGCAATGTGATATATTATGTGACACTGACAAAAACTGCTCTTGCAAGTCACTGCCATGACACTCTGCCGACCTACCTATGGCATCTGACTCTAGCAGATAGATGATAAGAACATGACTCTCATCCTAGCTCTCGGCGGCGAATGGTCCATGCCGCATGACTCTTTTAGATGCTACCCTCAGACCATGACACTGCTAGCGGCGAATGGGTCATGCCGCAACAACATGACACTACACCCTGGATGCCTCTGTGCTCTCAGGCGCTGACCCTGACTGCAATCGCTCGGTGTCCTGCCATCGCTTGACACTGGAAGGTCTGGCCTCAGTGATGCAATGTGATACATGTGACACTCACAAAACTGCTCTTGCAAGGCACTGCTATGACACTCTGCCGGCCTACCTATGGCATGTGACTCTAGCAGATTAATAGACGATAATTTAATTGAACAATATGACTCTCATCCTAGCTCTCGGCAGCGAATGGTCCATGCCGCATGACTCTCTCTTAGATGCTACACTCAAACCCTGACACTGCTAGCGGCGAATGGGTCATGCCGCAACAAAATGACACTGCACTCTGAAGCGATGATGACCCTGACTGCAATCGCCCAGTGCCCTGCCATCGCTTGACACTGGAAGGTCGGGCCTCGGTGATGCAATGTGATACATGTGACACTGATAATACAACTCTTGCAAGTCAGTGCTATGACACTCAGCCGACCTACCTATGGCATCTGACTCTAGCAGATAATAATAGACGATAAGAACATGACTCTCATCCTAGCTCTCGGCGGCGAATGGTCCATGCCGCATGACTCTCTTAGATTTTGCCCTCAAACCATGACACTGCTAGCGGCGAATTCGGTCATGCCGCAACAACATGACACTACACCCTGGATGCCTCTGTGCTCTCAGGCGCTGACCCTGACTGCAATCGCTCGGTGTCCTGCCATCGCTTGACACTGGAAGGTCTGGCCTCAGTGATGCAATGTGATACATGTGACACTCACAAAACTGCTCTTGCAAGTCACTGCTATGACACTCTGCCGGCCTACCTATGGCACGTGACTCTAGCAGATTAATAGACGATAATTGAACAATATGACTCTCATCCTAGCTCTCGGCAGCGAATGGTCCATGCCGCATGACTCTCTCTTAGATGCTACACTCAAACCCTGACACTGCTAGCGGCGAATGGGTCATGCCGCAACCAAATGACACTACACTCTGAAGCGATGACCCTGACTGCAATCGCCCAATGTCCTGCCATCGCTTGACACTGGAAGGTCGGGCCTCGGTGATGCAATGTGATATATTATGTGACACTGACAAAAACTGCTCTTGCAAGTCACTGCCATGACACTCTGCCGACCTACCTATGGCATCTGACTCTAGCAGATAGATGATAAGAACATGACTCTCATCCTAGCTTTCGGCGGCGAATGGTCCATGCCGCATGACTCTTTTAGATGCTACCCTCAGACCATGACACTGCTAGCGGCGAATGGGTCATGCCGCAACAACATGACACTACGCCCTGGATGCCTCTGTGCTCTCAGGCGCTGACCCTGACTGCAATCGCTCGGTGTCCTGCCATCGCTTGACACTGGAATGTCTGGCCTCAGTGATGCAATGTGATGCATGTGACACTCACAAACTGCTCTTTCAAGTCACTGCTGTGACACTCTTGGCATGTGACTCTAGCAGCTTAGATGATGATTGAACATGACTCTCATCCTAGCTCTCGGCGGCGAATGGTCCATGCCGCATGACTCTCTCTTAGATGCTACACTCAAACCCTGACACTGCTAGTGGCGAATGGGTCATGCCGCGACAAAATGACACTGCACTCTGAAGCGATGACCCCGACTGCTATCGCCCAGTGTCCTGCCATCGCTTGACACTGGAAGGTCGGGCCTCGGTGATGCAATGTGTTTAATTATTATATTAAATTGAAATTATTATTGTTATATGTGACACTGACAAAAACTGCTCTTGCAAGTCACTGCTATGACACTCTGCCGACCTACCTATGGCATCATTTATTGAATAATATTTATTTATTATAATTAAATTTAAATATTAAACTAAATATGTCATTTAATGATTAAAATAGACGACGACGAAAATAATCATTGAACAACATGACTCTCATCCTAGCTCTCGGCGGCGAATGGTCCATGCCGCATGACTCTTTCTTAGATTAGATGCTACACTCAAACCCTGACACTGCTAGCGGCGAATGGGTCATGCCGCACAAAATGACACTGCACTCCGGATGCATCTGCGCTCTCAGGCGATGACCCTGACTGCAATCGCTCAGTGTCCTGCCATCGCTTGACACTGGAAGGTCTGGCCTCGGTGATGCAATGTGGTACCTGACACTGACAAACTGCTCTTGCAAGTCACTGCTATGACACTCTGCCGACCTACCTATGGCATCTGACTCTAGCAGACGATAAGAACATGACTCTCATCCTAGCTCTCGGCGGCGAATGGTCCATGCCGCATGACTCTCTCTTAGATGCTACCCTCAGACCCTGACCCTGCTAGCGGCGAATGGGTCTTGCCGCAGCGGCGAATGGGTCTTGCCGCAAACACCAGCATGACTCTGCACTCTAGGGCTCCACGCTGACACTCGAGGTGATCCACGGTGAGGGCGCTGTTCACATGAGAAGCTTGCTGACACTCGAAGCGAATTGTCAGTGGTAAATTACCACTGACAATTCGTTTCGAGTGGCAGCTTGAGCTAACGTCGCTTATGGTTGTTTGACACTACAAACTTATGGTTGTTTGACACTACAAACCATACAATCAATCGTTGTATACCAAGACCCAGCAAAACCACAGAAATTAAAAACACTCCGAAAGCACAGCCCAGATAAAGATAACGGAGAAGAGATAAAGATAGAGAGCGACAGAGAGAGGAGCAGAGAGGGTTCGAGTGCAGAGTGCAGAGGGGGAGAGAGTGAGAAAGAGGGACAGACAATGAGAAGGGTCTGGAGGGAGACAGGCAGGGTCACAGATAAGGAACAGGGATTCACATTGCAGTCTTGGCAACCGGTACAGTACTTCTGATAAGGAGTGCATAAGCCTCAAAACCCATGGATGATGGCGGACTTTGGCAGGATCTGAGAACTCGTCGTGATGACGTCCCGGGGCTCATCACTAAATGTGCGCTCGGTTGCGTGTACTGGGTTCAAGTCATGGCCAATGAGACTGGACACGACGTTGCAGCAGTTGCAAATCACTGGAAAGAAACCCTTGTGGGAGTTTCCGAAAATAGGGGACCCTAATATAGTACCCTATACTGTAGGATCCTCATTTTTTAGAACCCCAAAATCAGGTACACCTGATTGTCGGCTTATAACGATGCTTGTAATGCATTCCAGGCGCTGTCAGGCGCGACCACTCCAACCTGGCACAAGGGTAAGCTCTACATAGGGTTTAAGGCCGAAATTCCTAGATCCTTTAGAAAGTCGCACCAGCGCACAGTGCTTGCCGCATCGCCCTAATCCCTAAAAGCTCGACACGTTGCATGGCACAGAAAATTGCCGTTGCCGAAAGCTCTCACCACATCGTAAATAAGATGCAGCCAGCTTTCACCTTTTGTAAAGGAGTACTAGGATGCCCAGTAACCTAGGAACAAAAAGGGCTCCCTTTATGGCATTGGGTAAGGAACCTAGGACTACAAAAAGGGGAGAAGGGTACTACTGGGCATCCTAGACTACCTTAAACTGCCAAACCCTACTTTTTTGTAGGTTCTTATTATGCACCCTAATATGGAATTCATAGGGACCTGACAAAAAAGTAGGTTCTTGTTGGTTAAGGTAGGGTTCAGGGGGAGGCTCCAGCCTTCGCATACCGGAAGCCCGAATAGCACTAAAGCACCCTGGACCTTAAGCGCCAAAGCTCTAAACCCTAACCCTAAACCCTAAAACCCACCTAAAACCCACCTAAAACCCAAAAACCCTAAACCCTAAGCCTAAACCCTAAAAACCCAAAACCCTAACCCTAAACCCCCCCGAACCCCAAAACACCCCAAAACCCAAAACCGCAGTTGGTTCTGAAGCCGCATAGCAGAGCGCGGCTCCCTCGCAGAGCTCTTTCTCCCTGAAACTTCCACAAGCCACAAACCCCGAGTTACAAATCCTAAAATCCTTAAAATCCCTGAAAGCCTTATAAACCACCATAGACACCCAGAGGCCCTGAAGCCTCAACACCCCCGAAGCCCCTAAGCCGAATCCCTGAATGCACAAATCCAGACCTTCCAAAATCCCTTAATTAAGGAATATACCTTAAATCATATTAAGGATCCTACTATAATTTAAGGGATATTCCTTAATTAAGGGATTTTGGAAGGTCTGGGAATTCCACAAAACCCTGAACCTCAAATCCGAAAAACACCGTAAATCCTGCACCCCTGCACGAAGGAACCCTTGGAACCCGCCCCCAAAATCCCAAAAACAAACCATGGTCTCGAACCCCAAGACCTGAGATGATAACCGTACAACCCCAAACCAAGAACCCTATTAATTAATCCCTAAACCCTCAACCCCAAACCCTAAACAATCCCCCAAACCTGATATTATAACCCTAAAACCCCAAACCAAGAACCCTAAACCCTCAACCCTAAGCCCTGAACCCCAAACCCCTAAACAAGCCCCCCAAACTCCCTGGAACCCAAGGGGCCTCTGGAGCATCCGACCGACACCAGCCATGCACCGCCGCGGGATTTCCGGGTTGCGAGAGAAGAGTCCGGATTCTGGATTCAGGGTTTGAGGGCTTGGGGTTTAGGATTCTGGATTTAGGGGTGTAGGGTTTTGGAATGCCTGGGGTTCAGGGGTTAGGATTGAGGTTGAGGAGTTCATTAGCACCAAGAAGAATGCAAACTTTCAGTTCTATAGGGGGGATAATATAACCCCCCCAAGCAGGGTTTAGTTTAGGGTTGAGGGTTTCGTGCGCAGGATTCAGAGCTAATAGGGTTTGTCGGGTTTCGGTATGAGGGTGTTGGGTTTAGGGGTCTAGGGTGTAGGATTCTGCTTGACAGGGTTTCG
Source organism: Symbiodinium sp. CCMP2592 (assembly GCA_905221615.1). Lineage (NCBI taxonomy): Eukaryota > Dinophyceae > Suessiales > Symbiodiniaceae > Symbiodinium > Symbiodinium sp. CCMP2592. The sequence goes on along the minus strand of CAJNDT010000557.1, from coordinate 2,131,413 downwards.
GGGTTTAGGGCTTTAGGTTCAGGGCTTACAGGGCTGAGCGCCAGACCAGTTTAGCTGAGGATCCTGGGTACCAGAGTTTTGTTACATATCCGCTGAGCATCGTTCAAGCATGAACTAAAGTGGCTGAGCGTCAATACAAAGGCTCATACTGTCTACACAAAGTGCGCACCGTCATGAATTGCCAGCTGTTGCTCAGTCTGGCCCAGCAGATCTTACACGACAGGTCAGTCTAGCCTCATTTGGAACTCCTGATATCTGCAAACTTATATAATGGCTGCCAACAAGTAAAATCATGGTAAACAGCCCGCAAACCTTCTAGAACCACTGCTCTTGAAGTCCAGCAATCTGCAAGAACCGTCAACGGAGCGCAAGTCTGCGTTTCAGAGGCTGAATCACTTCAAGATCCCCCCCAAGTCGGCATGGTGAAGCTTAAATTCCGACCCTGAAAGCCCCAAAACTCAGGAACACTGAACCAACAGTGCTGGTGGGGGTTTAAGGGTCAGGGAACCCTCTTCTGAACGAGATATTGACGGCCTACAAGGATGGGCGTTGCAGGCTTGAAGGGGAAGGAAGGTGTGGGATTCACGCCTATACCCTTCCAGAGTTGACAGATTTGGGCTGAGCCCGACATCCCTCCCGCGACTCGAAAACCCGTCAACTCTTCGAAGAGAGTCTTCAGGCTGTACAATCATATTATTCATCCAAGTCCATGGATTGTTAATCTCAAATATTCATTCTAAGATGAGAAACATTTGTATTTAGCTATGGAATATTTACCTGCTTGCATAATACTGTATTGGTAAACGAAAATATACTGTGAATAATTACGGCCACTATTGCAAGGACTGTCACGAAGCGTCGCGCGCTTTTTGCAGCATCCAGAAGAGTTCAGCTGTTGGCTCCAGTTTTACATCATACCAGGCACACCCCAAAATCCACACGAAACCTCATAGGCTTTAGAGTTCTGTGTGCTGTGAAGGGCAGTTGAAAACCCGTCGGCCGCAACCAAACACACCCCAATGGCCCGGCCCATACCACCTGCGACCCAAAGGTTACAATGCTTGGGAATCTCTTCCACCCGACCATTGGTTTTGGGGTGTCCGGGTTTCGGGTTTAGGGCTTCAGGGTTTGGGGTTTAGGGTTGGGTAGGGCCAAAATACAGTAGGGTTTGGGGAGGAGAGTAAAACGCATAGTCATATAGGAATGAGAAGGGGTTTTGCATAACATCTACTCAGCCCCCTATATTGCACTCTACCTCGTGTCGGGTTCCCCGTTTCGAAATCTTGCAGGGTATAGTTGCTGATGTTAAGGATGCCTGTAATTGGTAACGATGACACTTTCCTACGAGAAAGACCGCTGCCCGCAACACCTCACCGGCGGACGAGAGGAACAAAAGAGCACGCGGCCCAGAACCACTACCCCGACTGGTGGCTGTACTATAGGGTCGTCCATTATACTAGTTATAATGAGGAAGCCCCCCCCCCCAAATAGTATAGGTAAAAATGGAGGCCCCAATAGTAGTGGCTGTAGATTGAAACCAAACTCTAGCAGTTCACCGATCTGGGTCGCGTTTTGAACTCTCTTACACCGTCATGTCTATCACGAGGGAAAGCCCCAGACAGCACTGGCGATGGTGGAAATTTTGAACTTGCGGGGTTGGCCTTTCCAGCAAGCCCTATAAACTCTACTCTAAACGTCTAAACCTTAAAGTGTGCTGTGTGTTCATGTTTTTACGATTTCGATCATAGGTATGACGAGCGGGAATTAAATAATGTAGGGGCCTTCTACAATAATAGGATTAGGGTTTGGGTTCATATAATACTGATACTAAATAGTATAGGTTGTTAATGAGGCCCCTATATTACCACTGTCTTGTTGCAGTTGCTCGGTAAATTTCAAATCGCTGCACCGTCAAGCCCAGTATGTCTTATGTGAAGATGACATCCAAGTGGATGTCTGGATATAGTGTTTCTGTTGTGACTGTTCAGCATACCATTCATATGTCAGTGCCATGTGTTTGTCCTTGCTCTTGCTGTTGTCTGTAAGTTGTTCAACAGTTATGAGCCTACGAGCTTAGCACTCAACAACTTCTGGCCCCTGCGATTTCTCCCAAAGCCCAAACCCTGAATCCGAGAAGAAATGTTGAAAACTGTCTCGAGAACCCTGTATGTAAAACCCCGTATAAAGCTCCAAACACACCGTTCTCCTAATCCTAAACCCTAAACCCTAAACCCTAAACCCTAATCCCTAAACCCTAAACCCTAAACCCTAATCCCTAAACCCTAAACCCTAAACCCTAGCAGATGATACTGCCACGGGCTCTCCCACACGCCAGGGCCACTCAGATGCCAGGGCTGTTCAGTAAGTTGAACCTTGAGGCTCAGAGGGAGCATAGTTATACTAGACCTAAGAGTAGCCTAGGAATAAAAAGGGTGCCCTTTTTGGTTTAAAGGGGCTTATAAGGGAACCCGAACCCTAAAAAAGGGAATAAGGGCCTACTCTAGGTCCTAGTATACAAGGAACCTCAAAGGAATCGCAATTAGGGGAACCTCAAAGACTAGCTTTGGCAGTTTTTCCGACCCCTGCGAGTTTGGGAATTCGGGTCGAGGGGATATCTACTATGGGAAATGCAATGTGGAGGGGGAACCTTAAAGCCGTAAACCCCCAATTTCGTGCTTGGACGTCCTAGGTTTCAGGGTATCTGGTTTAGAGTTGGATGTGTTCGCATCGTGGGTTTTCCGTGCTTGGTTGAAAGGTGCAGGTCTCTCCTTTTCAACGCATCATGGGTACTGAGTATTGCCGCCCCTGTTTTCAGGTTTAGGGTATCGAGATTTGGGCAACCTTGGCTTGCAGCTGTGTGCGTGCGTGCGTGCGTGCGTGCGTGCGTGCGTGCGTGCGTGCGTGCGTGCGTGCCTGGGTGTGTGTGTGTGTGTGTGTGTGTGTGTGTGTGTGTGCGTGCTGTGTTGTGTCGTCTGTCTGTGTGCGTGTGGGCCGCATTGGCTCAGCTTTAGGGTTCGCATGTCAACGGAGCCGTTCCCCAGCAAACTGAAAAAGTCCCTCCATCGCCATGGCTTTCAGCATCTGCACATCATCCGACGACTAACTCATGACCGCAAGGGCTTCAACTCAGACTCAAGATGCATGCCCGAAACCCTAAACCCTGAAGACTCTAAACCCTACGCTGAAGCTCCATCACAACCCCTGCCTAGACCCAAAAACCTCAAAGCTCTAAACCCCCTAACTCTAAACCCATAGGTCCTACCATGCGCAGGGCAGTGTGGAGCTTCAACAGGCAAGAGGCATTCAAGCGCACAAGCTCCACAACAAAAACTGGCTCGACTCCAAGTGACTTCGATTAGAGCTTTCAGGGTTCAATAGGAATCCAGGTTTAAGGAGAGTTTAGAATTTCGGTTTTGGGGAACTTTCGGGGCTTCAGCGAGAGTTTGTATGGGTATGCTTGCGAATCATGGTTCGGAAGGGTATGCGTTGCAATCGCCGACTGTTCCAGCCTTTTGAAATGGGCGAAGCAATAACATCACCAAAAACCCAAAGACCATAAACCTCTAAACCCTAAACACCTGGACCCGAAACGCTAAACCATGTGTCGAGAGATCCAGACCTTGCTGAGCCACCTCAACCCTCACACAAAAGCCTTCCTGACATCTCTGGCCAGGCTGCACAGCAACTTCCAAATACCAGGACGAATGCTTTTCTATCTTAGGGTTTAGAGTTTATGGGTTTATATAGGGTTTTCGACAGAGACAAAAAGACATGAGAATCACACATAGTTCGAGATGGCAGCCGCGTGCACATATTTCAACAAAGACGTTGGACGTTTATACTGCTCACCCACAGCCTTTTACCCATCCCCTATGTAAATCCAAAGCTGTGAACCCCGATAACCTGATCTCGGAAACATGGCACTATTCACCTTCTACACTCAACCATAAACCTCTGAACTAAACATAAACTCTTAACCCTAAACCCTAAACCCCAAACCCAATACCCTGACACCTCAGGCTCCGGCGGGAAGGCGGGCTCCTTGGCAACCTCCTGTTGCAGCTCACAGCTTTATCGGCAACACCGCCATCCCGGTAGTCTTTTCAGGTCCTGCATTACCTTAAGGATCCTAAACTATGGGAATTATGCCATTTTCCTTATTATGGGTAATGCAGGATTTATATCATCAGCCGTATATCTGGGATCCTATAAGGCAACCCAAAAACGGGTCTACGATGGAGACTGAAGGTACCCTATGGGGGTTCAGGTTCAGGATTTCAGGCACACAACGGAAACTTGAGGTTTAGCCCGTAGTGACCAGGAACCTCTGATTTTGAACCGAAGTCGGAGCCCTGACACTCCGCGGCCTAAACTCTGAAGCCTAAGCCCTTAACTCAGGGAGTTCCCATAGAGCACCCTTGAGTAGTATAGGATCCCAAATTCGGGGTCATACTTTCTGGATCCTTCCCGGGGTCTGGGCTGACTCCTTGTGCGATTGACTAACCTCCCTAAGTCCACTGTGGCTCACATGGACTGTGCAAGACGATCCGAACCATGTAAAATACAACAAAATACATACATATTATATATATATACATACACATAGGCGTATACGTGTATGTGACAGTATCTGTCATATATATATATATATATACACATACATACATAGATACATACAGACATACATACATACACAGATTGGGTATGGCTCCTGCTTCACGTAGCCCTTGGGCAGCTCACCGCCCCCGCTTGGCAAGGCATAGCCACCCATTGTTGGGGCAACGCCGCCACCAGCTCCCCTGGATTTCGGGTTGTTTAGGGCTGAAGTTGTTAAAGGTTACCTACTCAGCTACTGACACTGAGCACTGGATTTCGGGTATGTGTCAACCCTCGAATCCCAAACCCGAAACCGCAAGGCAAAGTATAAAGTTCGAGGTGTTGGGTGAAGAACACAGGGTTCTGTCTTTGAGCTTGGGTGTGTTGAATCTTTTTTTCGCCTCCTCTAAATGAACCCACAATGCTTTCGGCTTGCTGCGCTGCAACTATACCATGAGATGTGGCTTTCCTGCTGGGACTGTCAGAGTTCTTGGATACGATTACTACTTTCCTTCCGTATCAATAAAGTTGAAGCAGCGGCCGTTGTAATACATGCCAATTGCTGTTTACCATCACTGTTACTATCACTCATTGTTAGCACGTCCTTCTTCTCGACGTATCGCAATTACAACTTCTACTGTCATTGCTGTTGGGACTGCTCTCAGTGTTAGTACTGAAACCATTGCTACGACTATGACTGCTATGAGTATCATTGTGATTAATAGTACTGTTCTTTCGTGATTGTTTCAACCGAATTAAGACTCCATTTACTAATCTCTTTGTCTTTAGGCCTGGAGCGGCTGCACTGCGAGAAGGCATGTAATCCAGCATACACTTCAACTCAACGAAATCTCAGACACAGCGTCCTTCACTCTGAGCCCGCTAAAACCTCAGCCTATCTACAAAACCCTCTCCGCGGATTTGGGTATACCGGGACTCTACAGAACTTACAATATGATTTAATTATGTAAGTCCTGAAGAAGGCAGGCTATTCACGGTCCATGTAATGCAAGGTTAAGTCCCCCAAGCTGCAGCTACATGAAATCCTCACTCCTACCGTTCTGGGTCTATAGGGTCTATTCTAGTTAGGGTTCAAGCACCAACAGACTCTAGGCTTGTCACGCTCCCGCAGGACCCCCAAACCCACAGAATCCATTAATCAGAAAAAACCGACACCCTGAATCCTAAAATCCCATACCCTAACTCAGAAGCTCAAAATCCCGTGCCCTGAATAAGGCCCAGACCCACAAACTCTACAGAATTCTGAGCCCCTGAAAGTCCCTAAATCCCTACACCCCTATAAACCCTCTACCCTAAACCCCATAGACCCCTTTACGGAACCCCAGCCCTGTGGCACCGCTCTTCCAACCCTGCGTGCCTCAGGAACATGGGCCTCTTCGCCTCTTCAGCTTGCTTTAAAGGGAACTCCAGAAAGTTGGAATATGGCGGTTTAGGGTTTAGGGTTTCAGGGTTTAGGGTTTAGGGCTTAGGGTTTCAGGGTTTAGGGTTTAGGGTTGGTTTCAGGGTAGGATACCTTATAATTTGCCTTAAAGGGCTTACGATAATGATATTCCAACTTTCTGGCTTCTGCTTTATGTTCGAAGAGCTTCTGGCTTTTTGGGGTTTAGGCCTGGGGTTTGGGGCTTACGGGATGGAGAGCGTGTAGGGTTGTTCCTAGGGCTTCGAAGATAGGGGTAGGGTTCAGGGCTTGGGGCTTGAGAGGGCTTATGTATGATCCCTATACTCACACCCCTAAACCCTTCAGAGCTTTACTATCTCTCCAGAGAGTAGGGGAGCAGGATTCGTTCACAGGTGTACTTCTCTGGAAGCTTCCCTTCATGCTCAGAGCACACAGCCATGGAATTTTCTGAAGACAAAGTCCCCAAGTATCCCCTGATAACACGGGTACCGTTTTTTCTTGTATTCATGCTTGATGAGGGAACTGTGAAACAAAAAGGGCAAAAGGGTACTACTGGGGAAACTTAGAAAAGATATGTATCAGAATACGGCTATCGAGCGGAAACTCCGCCTTAAGACACTTGATGAGTATGAAATCGAAACAGGCTGCACTCCCGGTCGGGAAGAAGACTAACACTGATTGGGAACCTAGCAAGCAGCCATGATAACCATCGCCCCAAGAGCAAGATAAGACGTGAAAGAACGCCTTTCCTGCACCGGACGCCATACTTTCAATTTTTAACATTACATACGAACGGCCTTCTGCATCGTGCACTATGGGCCTGGAAGGGCTTAGCGAGAGTTAGGGCCTAGGGTTCCCGCAGGGGTCTTTCTAAACCCCTAACAGTACATAGGTAAAATAATGGCCCATCACCTGTGAGAGACCATAATTCTACATACTTCTGGGGCCCAGGTAGGCTGTCTAATTGACGTTGAAATCTGCCCAAGCAGACCTGCACGGGCTCAGAGTAGCTCGCGGCAGTGCCGACTGTTGTTGCTGCTGGCTTAGCGATCGGCACCTGGGCTGCGGGTTTGGGGTTTAGGGTTTAGGGTTTAGGGCTTAGGATTCTTGGACTAGTGCTTTACCAAACAACCATAACCCTAAGGGTCCAAGTACCTTCTTGCCATATACTCCCCAAATTAGTAACCTACATAAAAACTACTGTACAGAGTACCTAATTATTGGGTCCTTGAACCCTTCCTTGAGGTAACAGTTTCTGTTTTGGAATCGTTCGGAATTCTCGAGCCTTCTGAGACGCGTTAACTGAAGGCTGCTCCCCGCTTCGGGTCGCTAGTGTGGGTCTGGGCCTGTCTATAGTCTCCATTGCAGTTCCTTTTTGGGGTTAACCAAAAACTCTATTATAGGATCCTAGCCATAAAACTGGGTAACCAAAAAAAGGAACTACAATGGAGACTATAGGTGTACATCAAAGTGAGACATGGCTCAGCGACTGGGCTTGCTTACCTTTGGTTAGTAGGGAATGAAGGAATTACAATTATAACTACTATTACTACCATTCTTCCATTCCCTACTAACCAAAGGTAAGCTTGAGGAGCAGTAATTAGGAGCTACCTATAGTCTCCATTGTAGTTCCTTTTTGGAGTTGCCTTTTGGGATTCCTATTATAGAATTGGTTAAACCAAGAAAAGGAACTACAATGGAGACTATAGGTAGGGCTTGTGGATGATTAAGGCCCTATATTATAGTACCCTTATAGATCCCTTATAGTAACCCTTAAAGACCCCTTTTAAGGAGCAGCAATTACATAGGAGCTATATATAACCTGTAAATCCATGCCACAACCCCGAGACCACAGTCCCCAAAAACCCTGAACCCTATACTCCAAATTTTAAACCCCACAAGCGCCAAACTCTATAAGTATCTGTCTATCTATCTATATGTATATATATATATATATAGATATATATATATATAGAGAGAGAGAGAGAGATATGAGTCTATCTGTCTATATAACTATATCAACTATAGAGAGCCCCAGAAGGTTTGAACGTGGATTAAGGATGATTAGAGATGGGGGGCCCCTCTGCTTTACCTTAGACGCATTAGGATGGACGCATGAGGATAATGATGTTTCAACTTTCTGGCTTCTACTGTATTTATCCATGTATCTACCTATCTACCGATCTATCTATGTAACCATCTTTCCTTCCATCCATTAGTCGATCGATCAATCTTCTTGCTTGCTAGCTAGATCTCTAGCCAATCCAACACACTCCTGTCCAAATCTTGATCTATCCAGCTACCTGCCTCTACATTCTGTGTGTGTGTGTGTGCGTGTATGCGTATAGTATTCATGTGTGTATACACATACGGGTATATTTGTTGCTTATGCATCTGCATTTAGGTTTTGTATGCGAAGATTGTAAACAATGCAACCCTGAACCACCATGCGCCGGGTCACGGTCGCGGCCACGAGGCGGGGAACGTAGCAGTCCCCACCCAGGAAGCGCACCTTCGGATTCTTCTTTGGTGTCTCTCCTTATCTCGGCCATTAATTATAGACTTCGGGTTTCGGAATTTAGACAGGGTCTTTGGGGTGTTCGTTCACGACGGCTTGCTGACGGCGCGTTCTCTTACCTTTGGTTAGTAGGGAGTGGCAGAATAGTAGTAATAGTAGTTATAGTTGTACCCCATTCCTCCATTTCCTACGAACCAAAGGTAAGTTATACGATGATTAAGGTCCCTATATTATAGTACCCTTATAGATCCCTTATAGTAACCCGTACAGACCCCTTTTATAAGGCCCTTCCATTCCCTACTACCCAAAAGTAAGTAAAGATCCCTTAAAGTAACCCTTATAGACCCCCTTAAAGGGAACCCTACCATTCCCTACTAACCAAAGGTAAATTCTCAAGGTACCCTAAATAGTAGGATCCTTATTACAAGGACCCCAAATAAGGTCCCTAAACCCTGAACCCCTAAACCCTAAACCCCTCAACCCTAATCCCTTAAACCCTAAGCCCCCTAAACCCTAAACCCCTGAACCCCAAACCCCTAAACCCTACACCGGGGTCTACAGTTTCTGCTTTCAGGTTCATTGGTTCGAGGTAGCAGCAGGCGGTGCAGTACGTTTACGTTGATGTACACCGTAGCCGCCGTGGCATAGATAACTTACCTTTGGTTAGTAGGGTACCTTATTTGGGGTCCTCAATATAAGGATCCTACTATTTAGGGTACTATGATAACTTACTTTTAGTTAGTAGGGAAGGGGTACCTTAGGAGAACCTACCTTTGGTTAGTAGGGAATGGGTTTCCGAAAATTAAGGGTTTGAGGGGTTTAGGGTTTAGATGGGTTGAGGGTATGCCAACCCTGTTCCCTTCAACCGTTCCCGGATCCGACCTCATCCTCGCCCTCGATGGCTGCGGTGGGTTGGCCACCGGGATACCACTTGCCTGGGCTTCCAACAAAGAAGGTACGAGCTAAGCCCCGAGGCGAGCTTTCAGGCTGAAATAGTAATACGAGTACGCATATTAGTACTATTTTACACACAGAAATACTAACACTAATACCAACCATCACTAACAATACCTAGTATTACTTATGATATCTTACGATCATACTAATAATACTAAGGCTCAGGGCTTTAAGTTGGTATCTAGGGATGTGATCTGAAAAGCCGCCAGACAGGATCTCTCTGTAGAATCCTGGACAAGTGCATGGCCCTTGTGCCCTGGCCTGTGGGTTTAGGGTTTAGGGTTTAGGGTTTAGGGGTTTAGGGTTTAGGGGTTTAGGGTTTAGGGTTTAGGGGTTTAGGGTTTAGGGGTTTAGGGTTTAGGGGTTTAGGGTTTAGGGTTTAGGGTTTAGGGTTTAGGGGCACGACTTCTCAGGATCTCGGTGTAGCGATGTAGGGTTTCAAGTAAAAGCCAGAAAGTTGGAATATGGTTTCAGGGTAGGATACCCTATAATTCACTATAAAGGGGTTATATAGGATAATCATATTCCAACTTTCTGGCTTTTACCTTAGGCTAATGCTCGTTGGACACTCGGGGGCAGATCTATGACTCGCAGTGCTTAAGGCTGTGCGATCTTCGTCTGGGCGCTCTCAATTTACCGGTCAAGCTTTGCAAATGCGATTTCTATACTTATTGCGCCTCCCGCCTGAAGGTACCCTAAACTCCTAAACCTTAACACCCTAAGCCCAAAACCCCGTAAGCAAGTCTAGAACGGCAGTCTCCCATGTCAGGTATCAGCTACCAGGAGCCAGGAACCCTCAGGCCCCCAGCTCCCAAAGCTTAGGGTTTGCTTGTCTCTCAACACCTCAGGAACCGTGGCTTGAACATTCAGCGAACGGTTGATTGCGCTTGCCTTCAGGGCCTTTAGGGAGCAAGGCCTTACTCTGCTTTCCAGCTCAGCAGCTCTGAATCAGCCGTTGGTGGGCCACCTGGCATGGCAGGTCTTGCAAGACCCATGATGACACGCAAGATTTGATGCACGCACGCGAAAACAGGTATGCTGGAACATCGACACATGCTGATAACCATACACAGGATGCTACAGTTCCCAGGCGCTTGTGATGAGTGTTGGTAGGAGTTGCGGAGACACCCTGAAGTCTCCCTCTATTCTCCATTGACTTAATTTTCACGATCCTATCAGGCGACCCCCAGAAAGTAAGTACAATGAAGACTGTAGCTAGATGCCGAAAACCCTGAGCAAGTTCAGACCCGCAGAATCCGCAATCGACGGATGGCCTCTTCTTGCACCGTCCTGGGGGACTTACACACACGCTTTCCCAAACACTTAGACTGTCATGAGGCTTCCATTTCTCCGACGAGACGTTACCCTAAACCCTAAACCCCATAGTTTAAGGAAAACCCTAAACCTAAACTCAGGAAGCCCGCTGACTCAAGTCTTCGGCGACCGAAAGGTAATTGTAAGAAAAGGGCGTAGTGAACGGGACTCGCACGGAAGCCTGGCCACAAGGTGGGCGGTCATGAGGCAGAACTTGTTAAGTATGCTTTATGGCTTGGCTGCAGAGTTCGGTAGTACCGGGGTTTCGGGGTTGAGGTCTATTGAGTTGTAAGAGGCCCTCTCATGTAGCGTAGACGTAAGCATCGGCTGGCTGGTCTGTACGAACTCGGGGGTTGTAGAGGCGGGGTCAGCCGGATTTGGCGGACGGTGACAAGTGCCACATCCCCTCAAAATCGCAGGCCACGTGAACTTCAGGTTTCTATGATTCAAAAAGGGCTACCTGACATCATCCGGCATCTCCCAGATCACTTGCTAAGCTGGCTGGGACTGAATCGTGCTGCAAAGTCTCACAAATGTCTTCTTGTTAAGGACCGCCGCCGCCGACATTGTTGTGCTGGGGCTGGACCTTGGCTCCAAACGCACGTTTAGGATAACATTTGCAATCTAGATCGTATGGATGTAAGTATGTGCGCATGCAACGCACGTATGCATGTCTGTATGCCTGCACGTATGTCTGTGTAGGTGTGTATGTGTGTCTGTCTGGGTGACTGTCTGTCTGTTTGTTTGTCAGTCAGTCAGTATGTATGTATGCACGTATGCATGCATGCATGTGTGCATGTGTGCATGTGTGTATGGTCTGTGTTAACACGTTGTTTTCGCACTTTCTTAATACCTGTGCTTTGCTTAGAAGGAACATGGAGATGCTCAGTCTCGACATAGGTTTCTTGAGTGTAACGTCTTGCGGCGAAGTTGGTCGGGGGGAAGGCATGTTTTAGGGTTCGATTTGGGTGCAGAGCTTAGCATACGATGAAGTCCAGGGTTTAGATTTTAAGACATTTTTGGGAAGCGAAGGGTTTCTTTACACGTTGCAGCCCGAAAACAGCAAAGCCTCCCAAGGTTTAGGGTTTCAGGGAGTGATGGTGGGTTGACAAAGCCGGAACACTTATATACCACCTTCTGACCGCAGCCGATCTGCAATGGCGTGCAGTGCAATTTGTACAGTATGGGCCAGGCAGTCGTCATGGACATAACATATGCACTCATAGACGTTGGCGATGTGTATGAGATAGTCGTTCAAATGGATTCAGAAATGAATATCCGTAATATGCATGTTTATCTTTCATTTGTAACCATATACACCTAGAACTCCTGTACACCCACAACCTGTGATGCTCTAGCTCGCCACGACTGTGCTCGCGCATTCAGATTACAAATACTCCTTTGAAGTTTAGGTCAGTTTAAGTTCAGGGTTCAGGACTTTGCGTTCAAACAGCCTCTTTTTGCACCGGAGTTAGATATTGACTTGAAAAGGGAGGGTGAAACCATCGCGCGATAGCTTGCTACTTCCACATCATGGACCTTTAACAGTAAATCCACAAACCCTACTGTTGTGACAAGCAGGTTCATGAGGGATCAGCTCTAACGGCCTTCATCATTAAAACTGTGGGGGCATAGTATACGATCATTACAACAAGGAGCCCTCTGAAGAATGTTATTAGCTCTTCCCAATATAAACCTTAAATCCTACACACAAACCACTTTCAACTTTCATGAACAATTCAGATTCAAGCCCCTACCTTATTCTGGGGCAAGGCCGAGTGGCAGTGACTCGAAGCTCCCAAGTAGTAGGACGAAGTCACTATGAAGCAATGAGCCAAGCGTGCACGGATGACGAACTTTCAGGGCAAGGGTCTGCGGTTTGGTGCTTGGGCTTTAAGGTTTACGGTCTACGGTTTGGGGTTTAGGGTTTAGGGTTTAGGGTTTAGGGTTTTGGGGCCAGCTGCAATTTGTTGCGGTGGGTGCAGGGTTAGGGCCGCTTGGTGTGCTGATTGCTCGGCCGTGGGTCGGGTTCATGCTTTCAAGATATGGGGGTTTCCGAAAATAGGGGACCCTAATGTACTACCCGAAATAATAGGATCCTGATTATAAGGGCCCAAAATAAGGTACCCCCTAATTTTCGGTTAAGGGTTCAAGCTGATATGGGAGTTTCCGAGAATGGGGGACTCAACTATAGGACCCTAAATAGTAGGATCCCTATTACAAGGACCCCTAACCTAAAGAAGGTACCCCTAATTTTCGGAAACTCCCATATCAGAGGCTCGTGCTGGTGAAACAGAACCCTTAGGGGTTTGCAGGGGCTCTGAGGTTGCGCTTCGTGGAATGATGGTGCGATGTGGTGTTCGCTGCTTCTTCGGGGAAGTTGAGCTTGAAGAAATTTAAGGGTTCAAGCCTTGTGGTTTAGGTTTTGGGGGCTGGGAGGGTTTTAAGTTCATAAGGCTTGGGGTTTAGCTTGAAGTGTTTTCGATGTTTTGGGCTCACAGAGTGTCCGTCTTTGACTTGAGGGTATCGGGTGGTAGACATGACAAGGTTACGGATTGGATCTCTGCTTCCCAAAACCTAGTACCCCCATTTTCGATTTCGGGCCTTAACCCAAAGCCTCATCCTCAGTAAGCCCTCGCAGTACAGATCCTTTCGCAGCTTTGTCATCGGATTTAGCTGCAGATTCAGGAGCAGGGGCTTTCAGCACGCAGTTGCTCTTAGAGACCATGGGAGCCTTGGACTAGCTCTTGTCTGCCTTTAGGTTGCGGGAGCCTCAATGCCCTGAACCCATAATCCTACACTAACGTTGCATGAGTTGAATCCTAGTGTTCTGTGAAGGACATGCATAAGAATCCACTTTATCCTGTCATCTGGGTCAAAGAGTTGCCCGCCCACCCCCTCTTGTGTGATGTTGACAAACGGAGGTTATCCATCAACTCTAGACGCGGTCCCAAACCTCTCCGAAACGCATCGTCCTACAGTCTGAACACCCCAAATCTGAACCCTAAGCCCTTAACACTAAGCCCTAAATCCTAAGCCCTAAACCCTAAGCCCTTAACCCTAAGCCCTAAATCCTAAGCCCTAAATCCTAAGCCCTCTAGCCCTCTTTCTTCTGGGATCGTTTCCACGGCGGATCTCTCGGGTGTGGTGAACATCTCAGCCGAAGAGGTCGAAATCCATCTCCTCTCCAACGGGTTTAGGGTTTAGGGTATATACTATCTATCCATAGGCCCCATAGTAGTTCCTTTTTGGGATTACCTTATAGGATTCCTAACAAAAAGTAGGCTTTTTCGCCAGGGTTTTGAGTTCAGGTCAGAAGAGCGGAAGCAAAGTCACAGGTCCGGACTTTGAAGTAACCAGGGAGAACAAGGTATCGACGTTTATTTCATAATGGTTCCTGTAAGGAACAGGTCCAAAAACAAGTATGCTACTCCAGAACCCACAGGTCCATCTCCGTTGGAATTTGCTTTTCGGGTTTCAGGCTTTTGGATCTTCTGGGCTTCAGGGTTTACCTCCACGGTGGCCTCGGGTTTCTTTAGAAAAACTCGCTTTTAAGTGTTGGGGGTTGTCGTGCATACAGCGCTAAGGGCTTCACAGATCCGAGCTTCAGATTTTTTTTAGCATCTTAGGCCATGCAAGCTTTTGGGCTGTGACTTTCACTGACGACTAAGACCTCACAGATTGTTGCAAAATGCGTCTAGGGTGTGGCACGACTCTGGAGCTTATGGCAGGCACTGGTTCACAACGTGGCTTCTCTCGAGGCAGCTTGTTGAGATCTGTAGCTGACCCAAAGAAAGGAGGGTTTGAGGCGCGACACCCCGCATTTTGTGGAAGGTTCATGGAAACAGGACCTTCCACGCACTGCTTCTGGCCGTGTGCGGGATGATGTTTCTGAGGCGGTTGCGGCCAACTCGGTAAACCAAAAACTGCCGAAGAATTAGCTGTATGTAAATCGCAAGGAGAATGAATGAGTCTGGCTAATAATTGCGGTGAGAGAGTCAAAGGCATTTGCTGTGATGAGCAAAATGTTGCAAAGCCGCGCGTAGTATGTTTATCGCTTCTTCGAGGTCCAAGCAAACGGCAAACTCGGTTGCATGAAGCGTCTGACACACAGAAAGACCCACGGCATGTCCGTTATCGAGATGGTGATGACCGCGGAGTATATTGCTTCCCGTGCAGTGATGCTCAGGGCTGGAACTAAAGTCGAAGACAGTAATATAGGGGCCTGAAGCATTAGCATAGGGTTTTGGGGCCCGTTATACCATAAATGCAAAAAGGGACCCCAAAAATATTATTGGTAATCCTGAACGCCCCCGTATAAAGCCCCTAAACCCTGAAGCCCCAAAGAATGCCAGCCTCCTCCTCTTCCTCCTCCTCGACCTTCTTCTCCTGTGCGGCGAGGAGGCTTGACACGAAAGGTTATAAGAAACCTTACGTGCCCCTTAACAGTAAGCATACGACCGATACATATATAGAGAGAGATAGTAACCGTTACGTAACCTGTTTCGTAACCCTGATAAGAACCCCTAAACCCAAACCTTCTAGAAAATCTTCGAGTGTACGAGGGTTCAAGGTAATCCTTCATTTCTCACATCTGCATGCTGGAAGCTCTCAGCTCCCGTGCTTTGAAGGCTTTTGAGAGGGTTTAGGGTTGGGTTGAGGGCTAAGGGTTTCAGAGGGAGCTTCAAGATTGCTTAGGATTCTATATTCAGCATCGTACCAAAGTCGACGAGGGGAGACCAGACACACCTGTACGAAGAAATCCCTAAACCCTAAATCCCTAGACCCCAAAACCTAGATCCTAATTCCTAAACCCCAAACCCTAGACCCTAAACCCGAAGGGTTGCTTTTCGACGACATGACAGTGGACCTCTTTAGCAGCGCCGCCGGCATCACCGCCACCGCCGGCCGCAGGGGCGGCACCTGCAAAAGGTTGAAACAAAAGCACTGGAAGCAGGAATCGCAATGTGCTAGTCAGCAGCAGTAGTCGTCGTCGTAGTAGTAGCTGTTGTTGTCCGGTTAAGATTCTTGGATATTCTCTGGTCCCTAAGCCGCAAGCCGAGGTCGCTTGAACTGAAGGCTGGCTGGTCGACCAACTACCCGACCTTCGCCCTCCGATATACATACAAAATTACTTACATGCGAACATGCATAAACAAATGTTCATATATATATATATATATAATTAACTGAAATGTTCATATGGAGCATGTAGCAGGAAGCTTCCCGTGGCAACCCTCGATTTAGATACCTGGAGCTGAGACCTATATTCCCAAGAGTCAGCTGAATTCGAACGAGCTCTGAACCCACACAAAAACCCTCCCCCAAGGCTCCTTTGCCGAGGGGCATCGGGGAAGCCTGCCCACGTAATCCCAATGCTTCCAAGATCTAAACCCTAAGCCCTAAAATCCTGAAGTGAAGCCCTAGACCGTGTAATTGTAGTGCTGAAGTCCAAGACCATGAAGCCCGAAACCCTAAACAGCCAAACCCGTAAGCATAATAGACAGTACATTGTATGTTGCATTGTAATATGTATATTGTATAATGTATTATACTACATGTTGTGTGTTATATCGTATTATGCATACACATACTATCACTACTGTATCTAAATTCACTATAACTACACGTTTGATATTCGTATAATTATTACAGCTTCTGGACCCTGAGCCGGTGGTGACCTCCGCCACCGCCGCCACCGCCGCCGCCACCGCAGGCGGCAAACTTTCCGAAGCCCTCAGAGATCAGCTCGTGAGCCTCGGGGTGTGGGGTTTCGGATTTGAAATTTAGGGTTCTAGGGTTTAGGGCTTTATTGTTCAAGGGTTTAGGGTTTAAAGAGTTTAGGGTTCTCGGACCAGTTTTTGGGCTTCAAAGGGTTTCAGGAAGTATGGTTTAGAGTGCAATACGGGGCTGTATAGAGTATAGAGTTTAGGTAGGGTAATGGGGCTGGAGAGGGTCTGGGGAATTAGGGAAGTAGGGCTTAGGGTTTATTAAGGGGCTGTAATTATAGGGATTAGGGTTTAGAGTTTATGTGGGGCATGTGGGTTTAGGGTTTGAGGCATTAGGGAATTTGGGTTTTAAGGTCTATCATGAGGCTATATAGGGATTAGGGTTTGGAGTTTAGGTGGGGCATATGGGCCTGTTGAGGGTATTAGGGTTTAGGGGATTGGGGTTTAGGTAGGGTAGGGCCGGGTAGGGTTTATACGGTGTAAGTTCAGCTACGATGCGTTAAATTTTCGGAATTTGGGGCTTAGGCTTTGAGCCAGCCTCTACTGTATCTGGGAGTTTCCGAAAAAAGGGGACCCTAATATAGTACCCCAAATAGTAGGATCCTTATTGTAGGGACACCCAAAATAAGGTACCCCTAAATTTTCGGAAACTCCCATCTATATAGTATCTATGTGACACGTTACTGTACTGCAGTTTAGCAAAGTAGAAGGACAGCAGGAGCCGGCCCGGGACGTCAGCTTGGCTTCTAGGGGTTTACCGAAGCCTGGGTTTAGGGGGCTTAGGGCTTAGGGCTTAGGGTTTGGGGGGTTAAGCCCTAAACCCTAAACTCTAAACCTGCAACTCGCTGTGTGCCTGTCTGTGTGTGTGTGTGTGTGTGTTTCTGTATGTTCCTGTTCTGAGGGTCCACGGTTTAGCATTTAGGGGTTAGGGTTCCGTTGGAGTTTGGGCTGCAGGTCTGGCAGGGCTAAGAGATGAATTCTATTCAGGGTCTAATTCGAACGAACTTCGGATGGAGGCCTCAAGGCAGAGGCAGCAAGATTCGAAAATCGTCCTGCTGAGACGGCCTATAGAATTAACTACTTTTGCTTTTTGTGCCCCCCGTCATCCGAAACCAACACGACGGTTCTTAAGTGTCATGTCCCAAATATTCTTCCGAAGCCACCAGACTCTGCACAATGTGAAACCATCCCTGAACCCTGTGTAGACCCGACATGCCTTTTAGAAGAGGTCTTCAGGTATTAAGGCTCGCTGTGCGGTTTTGAAAGGATCTACATATTCACGGATCACAGGGCTCTCGGATCCAGGGTCGGGGTAGGACTACCTTACACTACCATAACCTACTTCTTTGCAGCTTCTGATTGTAAGCACTACAATACAGGGCTGTTGGGGGCCCTACTAAAAAAACTGGCTTCGGCAGTTTAAGATAGCTTGAAGTCGTGGACCTGCTTGCCCTCCATGCGCTCGATCACCCTGTTGATCATCTCGTCCTCATAGCTGATGCCACCAGCCTGGGTCAACTATGGCAGGAATATATCAAACGCAAACGGTTGAAGGTTGCCTGCTCGACGAACCCTAAGCCCTAAACCCCTAACGGTTTTTGGCTTCGGGTTTAGATTCAGGGTTTTGTGTTCCGATTTCGGGGCTTAGGGTGAATCGAGGTCTTTTTCATGCCTCCCTGCCTCAAGGATGCTCTTGATGTCAGCGGCGGATGGCGACTCCTCCGCACGAAATCGACTTCGATGCGACTTACGGCAGAGAATCGGTTGAAAGTGCAGGATCTTCGCTAAGAGTTTTGGATTTGGGGTTCAAAGGCATTTTGGAGAATTGGGGTGGCCCTGGATGAGGGGATGCCTTGTGCGAGCTCCCCAAAACCCTGAACCATAATGTAGACCCGTGAGTCAGAATGCCCCTGTCTTTAGCGACTAGAAACCGCTCACTATCTATACCTTTAGTACTCAAGTGGAAGTTGAGTTGTCAGCGCTCTGCATTCAAGCCGAAATCCAATGACCCTGGCGGCCATTGCCCAAGGCAATGCCGAGCAACGTTTCAAGTTGCACCTGAATAATAAAAAGTATAAATATAGGGGCCTTAATAATTAGGGTTTGGTGCCTATATACTATGATCATAATGCGGGCGCGCTGAGAAATCTCAATGGCTGAAAGCGCAACATTGCAAAACAACTGCAACCCTAAACCCCAAACCGTGACCACAACCAGGTTCCCAGTGGCCCCTGATACCCTTGCTACTATTCGGTTGACAAAAGGAAACCCCGAAACAAAAAGGGCCAAAGTGTACTACTGAGGAACCCAATAAAAGCGATGCTGCCCACCAGGTTTGGAGTTTCAGCTTCGGGTCATGAACATCGCCATCATCGCTTCTCGTCCTTGTCCTCACCTTCCTCCCCCAACAGTCCGTGACTAGAGTTGAATAGGGTTGCAGGCCTAAGTATTCATTACACTGGCACACGGAGTTTTAGGGCAAATCAAACAAGCATCTCGTGTAGAAACCGTTGCCCAGAAGAACCTGAGCTCACCCAAGCCTTCTCTTACCTTGTGTTACTAGGGAATGGAAGAATGGTAGTAATAGTAGTAAGTAGTATCATTGTACCCCATTCCTCCATTCCCTACTAACCAAAGGTAAGTTCTCGCTTTTGCCATGCTCTCTGTGTCCCTTGGTTGCGCTGTGCGGCAGGCAACCGGGAGCATGCCTTACCTGCTCCACATTGCCCAGGTGCCCCAAGGGGCTCACCGGGTATAAACGGGTGAAATAATCTGTCACAGTTTTGGGTATTCTCGGTGATTTAAGCTCGTGTTGGGGAAACTCTCACCCACTACTCTGGTACAGGCCTTTAGGGGTTAGTTCATGGGCGTTTCTTCATACCGGGCCGCTACAAAGAGCTATACGCCGACCCGTGAAGCCAACTAAGTACTTCAACATGGGGTACTCTCCATTTGGGGGGAACCCGATCTGACAGAGGATTCCTTGCTTTAGGGGCTTGGTGTTTGATTAGGGTTTAACGTTCAGGGTTTGGGGTACTTGAGGCATGCAAAGTAATAGGGCTTTGGATTTGGGCTCCGGACAGCCGTAAACTGACGGAATTCGCCAATGCGCTTGCTTCTGCAACTCGCGTCAAGCCTACATTCTAACCCGTAAACCGTGTCACTCTCCATGGGAAACGGTAAGGCCCTACACCCTCTACCTTTCGAGCTCTCTCTCACCAGCGGAAGATCTCCATGACTTCCATGGATGCTTTGAAAGGGTTGTCCTGAGCCGAGGTTTAGGGTTTGGGGCTTAGGATGTAGGGTCTAGGGGCTGGGCAGTATAGCTTCTCGGATTCGGAAGCTTTGAGTCGTTGCCGTCGCTTTTAGGGTTTAAAGTCTTGGGGCTTACTTCAGTTTCAGAGTTTAAACACATGTAGGCCTTTAGGCCTCTGGGGACTCATCACCACGATTATTACCATCACCAGCAAAACCACCATCACCAGCATCAGATGTCCAGATGTCCCTGAACCCAAACCCCCAAGCCGAATTCATCAGTGGGCGGGCTCGAAGTGGTAAAGCCAAAATGTCTAACAAACTGACAAATACAAATACATAAACTCCGAACAGCTCCTTTAAGGGTTACTAAGGGTTGCTGCAGGGGTTCTAGAAGGCTTTAAGATTTAATTACTATGTGCCCAAATGGCGCAGTAGCAACATCCTGACTACAAACTCTGACTTGCAACCAAAGCCCTTCTCGCTAAGCTACATGCCCTCAGCCTAACCCTAAGCCTTAAACATTACCAACAACGCGCTTAGCTGTCTTCAATCACCGGGTCCAAAAAAGGTCAAGCTTGCTACTGCTACAAGTGCCCAAAACATGTAAAGCCAAAGAGTGGAATAAGCTTTTTGGCTTTACATGCTTGGTCTAGAACCCGTTGGCAATTTCAGTCATTTTGCCGTAAACCTCAAACCCCAAATCTTGGATCCTAAACCGTAAACCCTAAATACTAACCCTGTTTTTCAGGATTTATGAGCTATAAACGCTAAACCCTAAACCCTAAACATTGCAGGAGAGGAGCAGGGCGGATGGTGAAGGGTCGGCGCGCGAGCGCCGAAATGAATCCCTCGGTCGAAATCGGATCCTACCTTTTAAATGCCGTATTGGGTTTAAGTACCCATCAAAAATGTAAAATGTTAACCAACTGTGACAAAGTTACCTCAACCTTCCAGAATTTCTACTGTGTTTTGTGCAGAACCCCTTTGAATCCAGGCATTTTCTAGAATTCCTTGTGAAATTCGATGTTCGGGTTTTGTCATAGGCAACCTATGTTTCACAAAAAGCAGGTATGGCTGTTTAGGACACAGGGGAGCTCTGTAAAAGTTTCGGTAGGGATTCTGTAAGGGTTTAGCGTTTACAGGGCTTGGGTTCGGGGATTCGGGTTTCAGGTGTCGGGTTTGAGAGTGGGATTTGGAGCACAATCCGAGGGCAACGACCAACACGCCATGACGACCGGGCAAACCATGACCACAACAACGACCACCAGAACCCCAAAGACTGTGGTGGAGTTTACAATGAACGTGGCCTTGCAGCCGAGTGGATCCTGTGAACAAATGTGGGCGTGCGGGTAAACTATGACGGCCGTATTTACTACATCCATTTACCCTAATTGGGCCGAACTCTGAAAACCTTAAGGATTCAAATCCTTAAACCATTATCCTTGAACCCTAACGGCCTGCGTGTTCACCCGAAAGCCCTACAGTGCAGTAGAAGCCATAAAGTTGGAACATCATTATCCCCATGCCATACCTTTAAGGTAAAGTAGAGGAGAATTCCCCGCAATAATCATCCTAAATCCATGTTCCAACTTTCTGGGGTTCACCGTAAAACCTGCCAGACCTTAAAGGCCGCAAATTTCGATTCAACAGCTCTTATAGACCCCTGATTGCTGGAATCGAAAAAACCTAAACAAACGAACACGACTGGGATATACTAAATTCGGATACTATGATTGTCACCACTATATTGCTCCCAGTGTTGTTGCTACTGCTGCTGCCACTGTATTAGTTATGGGGTTCTTGGTTATGATAATTGCTTTGGCTAGTGTTATTATGTTTATTGTGATTCTTCTTCGTGTTCGTAGTCTTCCTCTTACTCCTAACATCAAGATTATGATTGCTACTACTATTTCCGTGGTTGCTATTTCGATTCTGCTTATGATTGTCGTTGTGAGTATTTCCAGATTATGTTTATGACTATTGGTAATCGTATTTTTCGTTAGTAGTCTTGTGATGACTGAAGTGCTAACTGTTGAGGACGCTCGTAGTACTACCTAAACCCAAGTAGACCCCAAACCCTGAGCCCCTAAACCCTAAACCCAACTTGACTCTAAACCCTTAACCCAACTCAACTCTAAACCCTAAACCCAACTTGACTCTAAACCCTTAACCCAACTCGACTCTAAACCCTTAACCCAAATCGACTCTAAGCTCCCCTTGGCGGTCATTTCCCTTTCATCATTATGGATGTAGGGGTATAATTCCATATATAGTATATCTATATATATATATATATATTTACTTGTTTAATGGGGCCCAGTACCGGCCTCCAGGGGCAAGGCAGAGTTCGCCTCCGCGATGTTCCCGGAGGGCATGCCCGAGCGCACGGGGAAGCGGGCGCTGTTGCTGAAGTCCAGCAAATCCTCGGTTTAGTTTTTTTTTGAGCGCCCCTTTTTCGACCAGCAAAAAAAAGGGGCGCTTCGGTTTAGGGTTCAGGGTCTAGGGTTTGGGGTTTAGGGCAAATCCTCGGTTTACGGTTCTAAGGTTTAGGGTTTGGGGTTTAGGGCAAATCCTCGGGATTGGAAAAAATCCTAGGGCTTGGGGTTTGGGGTTTAGAGCCAATCCTCGGTTTTAGGGTTCAGGGTCCAGGGTTTAGGGTTTGGGGTTTGGGGCAAATTCTCGGGTTTAGGGTTGAGGGCTTGGGGGTTTAGATTAGGGTCTGAGACAAATCCTCGGGATGTTGTGGCTTGAGGGCTTAGGGCGGAGAGAATTTGAGGTTGGTTTAGAGATTAGAATTAAAGATATGCCGCTTGGGGACTAGCTTCTTTTCGGGTTGGGAGCGTGGTCGAACGAACAAAGCAACATGAGAGGTGTTTCAGCCTCCATGCTTGCTTGAGGTTCTGTAGCTAAACACCGCAAGCAAAGAAGGGCCTGAATAGCTTGAGCAGCTAACTTACAAACATAGTAGGAACCCGAGTGAACAATGGTATTTGTAAGTCTTATTAGGCTTATCTCGTGTTCCACCCAAAATCCCAAAAGCCGATGAATGAAAGGTATTGGGGGCCTTCAAACTTCAACCTTGGCAAGAGAATACGAGCTCGAAGGGAGGTAGAGAAACCCTCACGATTTCGGATGTCTTGGCGGTGCAGGATTTCGACCCTAAACCCCAAAACCTAAACCGGCCGAGGGAATTTGAACAGAGCAGCCCATCGCAATCAACAGCCCGGGCTTTCGGACTCCGGGCAAGCATGGGCAGCGAATCCCAAATAATGCATGGCTTTTTTACGAGTACCCCCCCCCCCATAATAACTATATTAATTCCAATATATTAATTACACACCAAATGTCATAGCGAGCTCTATACACACTCACCAAAGCGGGAATCAATATAAACCCCTACTTCATATACCAAGCGGTGTAAGCAAACCAGCATGCTCAATCCAAACCCTAATTTAAGCCCGAAACGCAGAAGTATGAGCTCTCCAAACTCGTAGTGCTTACTTCGTGCTTTGGGGCCGGGAGAGGGTCTGGGGTCTGGGAGGTTTGTGGCATAGGTTTTGTCAGGGTTTGTGGTTACAAAATTATATAGGGGTTTAGGAGTTTAGGGATTAAGCTTAGGGTTTACCTGAACTGCCAACACAGGAACAAGCATGACAACCAGAAATACAAGACTCGCGTGTCCGGGATCCCTTGGATTCTTTGGCCGCAAAACCCTTAATCCAGACTATTCAACTTTGTAGACATCCATACGCTTGATGATAAAAGCCCTGCATTACCCATAATAAGGAATAAACCATAATTCCCATTGTTTAGGGTCCTTAAGGTAATGCAGGGTTTATATCATCAACCGTAGGCGCTTGTCAAGATTATGCCAAGCTACCAACTGGTAAACCCTGCATCCGCTGCCGCACCTCGAGATCTGATTAGTGCCCCCAAACCTAAACCCTTGAACCCCCAAACCCCTACCTTAACCCCGAAAAACCTACGTAAGGAAATCAGAATAAGGAACCCTAAAAAGGTAGGTTATTCAGAGTCAAGGTATCCCCTAAGTCGTTTATTCCTTCAAACCCCTAAACCCGAAACGGCTTAGCCCAAACAGTGCGCTAAGCGTCTGCTTTTCGCATGGCATCCACAAGGGGATCAGCAGCCGTGGTGACCTGCCGCAGCGGGCTAGATGATAATACAGGGCCTTCATACCTAGAATGGGACTTGAGGGTGTATTATCGTAATAATATACGCCCCAAACCCTGAACCCTAAACCCATAGAATGATGGTGCCTTAAGGTATAGTATGTATAGTTATCCCCCAGGAGCCCTGTGGAAGAGTATTCGTGACCACAGGGGCACCGTTCCGTGATTATACGAGGCAGATCGGAGGTTAGAATTGGGGTTTATCCGTACGGTTTTCAGGCTCAGGGAGTTTAGCGTTTGGGCTTTAGGGTTCTGGCTTCTATAGATAAAGCCTGAAAGAGGTAGGGCCTTGGGACCATGGCTCCAGCAGGAACTACAAGAGTTTGAAGCAACATTTCGGTACTTGCCAACACTAACACCCTCGAACCTTTTTCGTGCCTCTAGACCCCAGCTGCACATCCTCCTAAGCCCCACGCTGTAAAGAGCTTGAATCAGTTTTAGCCGAACCCTGGTTTCAAAGCTCTCGCATCCTCGTCTCCTAAGCCTTGAACCTAAACTCCATTGAACCCTAAACCCTGAACTCAAAACTTTAGACGCTAAACCCTAAGCCCAAACAGTAGACTCCAAACCCTAAACCCAAACTCAGCGACGAAGCCACAAACCCTAAACTCTTGTAGCCCTGCATGTTCACTTGTTTAATGGTCGTCTCGACCTCCTTGTCTCGAGTCACAGTTCCGACGGCCATATCAGGTTCTTGGGTTTGCGCGGCTTGGGGTGTCAGTGCAAAAAGAGTTGAGGAACTCAAGCGTAGGTCCCTGAGATCAGAACCGGATGTCTACCGAAACAGGCTTATTGCTTGGATTCCTTAGCCCTAAACCCCTAAGCGGAGCCTTGTGGTGATTCATGATCAAATCCTCTATCTGGTTCCTGGGCGCAGGCCGCGATTCGGTAAATTGTTGTCTCCGACAGGCACCTCTCCAAAACGGTAAAGTATGCCCGAAGGTAATATAGGACGCAGAACTGTATGGCTATGTACGGACCATAAGGGGATAGTTAATTGGGGCAATTAGACCTAAACTAGTCTTGGTTTCTGAACCCAGGCACACTCGAGGACATGCGAACCCTGAGATCCCAAATCCTGAAGCTGATGCAGCACAGTTTGGGTGTAGTTTGTAGACGGCCCCGATATCTCCCTCGGGGTTGTTCGACATCATGATCTCATTTTGGGGCGCTCATTGCCAGGAGCTAATCCAGGCTACTTGCGATCTGCGTGATCTTCATATTCCCTTATAGTCTCGCTCTCACTATAACAGTATATCCACTGAAAATCTGTTACCCTTACTCAGGCCACTGTAAAACCCTTCAGATGAATGCCTCCAGCTCACTCTCATTCAACACACCCGGATCGCAACTTCAATTAGGGTATAGACTCTGGGAGTTTAGGGTGACTTTAGGGTTTAGACTTGTGGGTTTAGGGTTAAGAACTTAGGTGTAAGGAATCCTCCGATACGCAGCCACTGACGGCGGAAGAGGTATGTGCAGAAGGAGATGCAGGGGAGGATCTAGAATCGAGACCCTTGTATCTCTACTTCCCGAAACACTATAACTTATCCCTAATGCTTACACCCTTTAAAACTTTGCCTGAAAACCCAACAATCCCAAATCCCAACTCACCTACTGCTTAGACACCGACATCCTGAAGACCCTAGGCTCTAGCTCTTCCCCCGAAGACCCTCAACAACAAAACGACCCTCAAAAACCCCATATCAAGCCTGCCTGAACTTACAGGAACACGAATAGAACCCTTAAAGGAGCCCTCATAGAACCCTTACAGGAGCCCGAATAGGAGAGCTTGTCCCCGTACCGAACCTTCCCTGACTTAAAGGAACCCCTCAAGGAACCCTAATGGAACCATAAAAGGGGCCCTTAGAAGGAGCCCTGAAAACGAGCCCTTAGCCCATCGACTCCCTAAACCTCTAAACCCAAAACCCTAAAACCCTAAACCCTAAGCCCAAAACTCTAAAGCCAAAGCCCTGAGCCCAAAACCCTAAAATCCTGAACCCCAAGCCAAAACCCTAAAACCCTGAAGCCAAAGCCCTAGGCCCAAAACCCGAAAACCCTAAACCCTAAGCCCATAAACTGCTGGCACAGCGCAGGTCGGTGTCGGAGTAGCTGCCTGCCAAGTCTTTCCGTGCCCTGGCAAGGCGAGGGTTAAGCGTTTAAGGGTTTAGGGTTTAGGGTTTGGGATTTAGGGCTTAGGGTTTAGGGGCTTAGGGTTTAGGTGTTTAGGGGTTTAGGGTAGGTTTATTAGTTTAGGAGGTGTCTTGTGCGCTTTGTACATATTTTGGAGGTTTATTGGCTATGTTGCAGGCTTCGAAGTTTCCTGCTTTCTGTTTTGTGCTATTTGGTATAGAAGTTTAGGATGGGGCTTGTGAGGGTTGTTTCAGGCATAAGCTCCTCCCCGCACCGCAATATTCAAACAAGAAAGGGATCAAACAAGTTGCAGGTTCCCCCCGTTGAAGGTGCCATAGCCGCTGCCTCCACAATTGTCTTTCCATCGGAACGCACCCGAAACCTTAAAACCCACAGCCTAAAACCCCAAACCCTACAAGCCGCTGCTTGCCATGGGCTTGCACCAAAGGTCTGGTGCGTTGGCATCGGTGTTTGGCAGAAACTTCCTGCCTTAGGTTTATAAGGGCTTTAGAGTTCAGGGTTATCGCTTGCTCCGCCAGAGGCTACGACATCCACGGTTTTTACGAAGCAGGTTCCAACTCCAAAACATAACAGCCCGCTGAAGCCATATGTTTGTAAAAGAAGGGTCATCTCAACGCAAAACACTCATGGAAGAATTGTGAACTTCGGGCTTGGGGCTTCGGCTGTCGTTGCTCAGTTTGGGTTCAAGGCTTTTGCTAGGTTGGGGTTTGCAAATGTCTCAAACCCTAAGCCCGAAACCCCCAACCCAAGCTGGAGGACAACGACCAACACAAATCCTGGCAAGATACAAACTGGAAAGGCTGAAACAAAACTGTCATGAACCCAAACTGACACCTAAACCCTAAAGTTAGCCCTAAACCTTAAATCATTCTAGAACCCTTGTTGTAGATCCCCTCCTGTCAGAGGAGCCTTTAAACAAACCCTAAACCCTGAGCCCCTAAGGAAGCCCTTAACTCGAAGACCGTTTGGGCCGTGCCTCGCTGCACTCGGGCCCAAGTAGCTGGCTGCCAAATCCTTTTATCGATTCTTGAAAAATCTCGGGGCGTTAGGTCTTCAAGTTCTTATGGGAGTTTAGGGTTCTGGGCTTCTGGGCTTCAGGTTTTGAGGGTGTTAGAAGACTTGACGGTTCTGGCTCAGGCTTTGGGGTGCCAGGGTCAAGTTTTAAGGCTTTCGGAGTTTTTGCTTCTGGGCTTAGAGATTAGGGCATTGAGCTTGAAGGATATCGACAAGCTTCAATGGCGCGCCAGCCCCCCGCAATCCCCCAACAACTACAGACAACCAAACCCCCGTAAGCCTTACACTCTAAAGGCCCAAAAACCCTAAAGCCTTAAAACCTAAGTCGTAAACCTGTTAAGTCCTAAAGGGCATGAACGGCTCGGTGTTTGGGCACCGCAGGCTCCTGTGCGGATTGCTGTAAGTGATAATAGTGGCTGCTGTAAGCGCGGGTTCTTTGAAGGTTGCTATAGTTGAGGGTTCTATAAGAAGTTGCGGACCTAGGGGTTAGGTTTTCTGTAGGGTTCCTGGCCTTAGGGCACTTTAGAGCTTCAAATTACATGGTGGTGGAGTGTTGGGGCTTACGGTTTAAGGCTCAGACCTCCAATTATGCTGCTTTTAACCTGACTTACTGAGTCCCATGATCCTCCGGGTAGAACCCTGCACCTTAGAACTATTGTAGATCCCTCGTTAGAAGCCTTCCGGGAACCCTCTGAGTCAGTATCCCGGCATCACTGGGCTCCATGTACCTACATAGAATATAAGCCTTCAAATACCTTCATTGGGGCCCCACAAAAGCACACAAGCAAAACATAGCACAGGGATATCCCATATACATCCTTGCATATTGAAGCCCAAGAATCAAGTATGGACATCCCTGAAAAATGCTTAGGCTTAGGTCCTTTTGGTGTTCGCAATTTATAGGAGCCCCTTGAAGGCCTAAGTATATACGTACATGGAGCCTTAAGATACCCGGAAACTCCAATATCCCTTAATGAAGGACTATTCCTTAAGTCTTTTAGGGAGTCTGCCATAATTTAAGGTATATTCCTTCATTAAGGGTTATTGGAGTCTCTGGCTACTATATCGGTACATAGAGCCTTAGGGCATGTCCACGAAGCCCAGCTTCGGTCCACAGCGCAATATCATGGTAAGCCAGCGCCTGGGCGGATATGCAAGGTCGCAAGGCACGATGAGGAGTCTTCTGTTAAGATTCGGGTTACGGGCTAGGGCTGGGGATTATGGTTTGAGCTTCTAGAGAGCTTAGGAGCTAGGGTGCTTGGGCGAGGGTTTGGGGTTGATTTGTTGCTCTCCTGCCTCCTTACTGGATGTTTCCGTCGGTTCCTCCGGCGGTCCACAGCTCCCGAACGAGGGATGAGGGGGAAGGTCCAGGACGAATTGATTTCGGATTCTTGGGGTGGTGCGACATCGAAAACCCGTTGGAATAGACCTAAACCACATCAGTAGGAGCTCCCCTAAACCTTAACGCATATTCCGGTAACCCTGGCAGGAACCCTTGTAGGAACCCTCCAGGGATTCTTGAAGGGAACCTTCTGCCATGAGACATTCGACCCAAAAGAAAAGTAGTAATTAGTTTTGATCACATCTACATTTTACACAATAGCAAAACGGAAGCTGACACCTCCGGAAAGCCCCAGTATGGGGAAACCTGGAACCCTGAATTTGGGGGGTTGGGATCTCTACATAGAAAGCTTCCAGGTTCACTCTGGGACTCCAAGATTGGATATGGGACTTTCCGAAAATTAGGGGTACCTTATTTTGGGGTCCTTATAATAAGGATCCTACTCTTTAGGGTACTATATTAGGGTCCCCTATTTTTGGAAACTCCCATATCTGCTAAAGGAAGAGCCCTGAAGGAGTACCATAAAGGCCTGGACCGTTTCAATCGGTTGGGTACTGCCCCACCTTGCTACAGTGTACATTAAGGGGCCATATCAAGGGCTACATATCAGAATCGTTCTAAATACATCAGCACACAATCAATAGGGTTTTGGAGAAGATTTGCTTGATTATTATTCGTAGGGACACAGGGGCTGTGACTAACTTAACCTTGATTTCTGGAGAAACACGCAGCAATGCGGGTCTGGGCGCAGCTTCCAAGTTCTTCCTCGCGCCTGGAGAGGAAGACATCTCAACATGTAGGGTCATATTTAGAGCAGCTTTTGGGGACCCGAAACCCTAGTCCCAAACACCCAAACCTCAAACCAGCGCCAGTAAAAGATAACATGCCTAGCCCTAAGGGTCCATGTACCTAAATAGTATATACTTTGGCACCAGAGTACATATGTATATATATATATACATATGAATATAGGGACTACCTTGAGCCCAAAGTATACACTACTGTATTTCGATACATGGACCCTCTGGGTATATGCACATGTATCCCGATTGGGAAGGTCTTACCTAGACCGTCCACAGCCACAGTGGTCCACGCACTCGTAGTACATACCTTGGCCTTAAAGGGATTCCCACATAGGCAACATTAGGGTTCAGGGCTTAGGGCAGGGGCTGAACATTCCGAACAGGGCTCTGGGGTATAATCTGCTATACGTGTATGCTGAAACTGGAAACTTCTATAGCAGCCCTTATAATGACCCTTATAGTGACCCTCAAGCTAACCTTTAAGGGTACTCTCTGACTAAACATTCCGACCAACTTTAGGCACACCTCTTAGTAAGTGCGTCGCTTACCTGCTCTTCCTTCGCTGGGCGTTGGGTTTAGGGGTGAAGCTTATCTAAGGGGTCTAGGGTCGCTTTTTTTTCTAGGGTCAGTTTAGGGTTCAGGATGTAGGGGGGCAAGCATGCCCAGCACCCTCTGAACCCCCGAAACTCTAAAGCCCCCACAAAACAAACCCAAGACCTCACACCCGAAACCCTCAACCTTAAAACCCGAATCCCGAAACCCCAAAACCCTAAACCCTAAACCTTAAAACTCGAACCCCTAAACCACAAAACCTGAAACCCTAAACACCCAAAAGCCGAAAAGACATGGAAAGCTCTAGAACTCGCCCATCCAAAACCTTCCCATCCCGAAGTTTGGGGATTGAGGGTTGGGGGACTAGGGATTTACAGGGATTTAGGGTTTAAGGTCTAGGGGTTTGGGGCTTAGGGTTTAGGGTTTGGGGCTCAAGGTTTAAAGTTTAACGGATCTTGCGCTTAAGGTTATCTCAAATCCGCAACTCCCGAATGCGATGTAAGATTGGCCTTCTGAGGGAGCCTTCTCCAAGAAGTAGAGAGTGAAGGAGAGGACTCGGAGGCAGTGATTCCTCCGTCGAGGGTTTGTGCTTGTCTTTGCAGGTGAATTGGATTTCAGCTGTTAGGTTTAGGAGCAGTTAGGCTTTAGGGCTAAGGGCAGCTTGGCCCTGCAATCCTAAACCCCGAACCTCAAACCCTTAACCCCAAAGCATGCTAGAACTTCAACCCCAAACAGTAAGTAGCAACCTCCTTGTTACGAAGATCTTCATGACAAAGGCAGCCATTCCACAGTCTTTGATGCACGGGCTTTAGGGTTTAGGGCTGGGGGGAACGGCCAAGCTTCCTGTAGGCCAGGAAATCGGCACCCAGCTCTTTCTCGTACCTGGGCTTCGGGTGCTTGTTGTTCAACTCCGGGGCGCGAGGCTTAGGAGATCCAGAGGACCGTGGACACATGGGGTTCAGTAGTGCTTGTGGGGGCGAGTGCAGATGCCCTCCACTTGCAAAAGTGGTTTAGGGTTTAGGGTTTCCGCGCTCACACTCGGACAATCCAGGCGAGGCATGTGGGTTTGGGGTCTCTTAGACGAAAGCCACTGTAGACTCGGAGCACTAAGCTGGACCAGCCCGGTTCGACACTCGAATGACGAAACCCCCGAACAACGAGTTCAGTACAACAGCCGACCAGGATCTTCAGAAACTCAAACCCAGACCCTTAGTATAGAGGCCTTCTAATCATCAGCATCATCAGACTGGGATTTCGGAGTTTCGCATTGTACATCATTCAGGACCGCCAGGCATGCGGCATCCATGTTAGAACAAGACAGGAAGCTTTGGAACACAAACCTTAAGACCTAGTCGTTACTCCTCAGCAAGGTCCCGGAATAACTCGAGACACTTCCGAGGATGTCTGAAACACAA
Organism: Symbiodinium sp. CCMP2592; assembly: GCA_905221615.1. Taxonomy (NCBI): domain Eukaryota; class Dinophyceae; order Suessiales; family Symbiodiniaceae; genus Symbiodinium; species Symbiodinium sp. CCMP2592. The sequence goes on along the minus strand of CAJNDT010000557.1, from coordinate 2,100,151 downwards.
AACCCGTGTGTTAGGATCTCCCCACTCCCTGACCATGAAAACAAGTCCAGCAAACAATTATCCCGGATCCCGCATGTCTAAACTTAAACTTCAACCCTTCAAAAAGAACCCCTGCACCTAGACACTTCGAGCGACAAGACGCTTCTGAAGATATTGCATTAGCACCGGTGCCTCTGCAGGCTTAACGACCTGAGGCCAAGCTTTGGCAGCTTTGTGATTCTCTGGCGGTACGGGGTTAATAGTGAAACTTAGGGTTTAGGGTTTAAGGTTTAGGGATTTGGCTGGTTTCGCAGGATTTATCTCGACGGTTTTGGCACTGTAGGGTTTTCGGGATTCGGCGGTTCCCAGCGACTACCAAACCCCTTGATGTAACTAGTCTTTCTAAAATGTACGGTACATTTTGCAGTTGGGCGGTTTTGGAGTCACTGGGTGAAGAGGGCGTAGAGCTCGGACTCACGTCTTGACTTACAGTGACTTATTCCTTAGAAGGGGCCCCCACCCTGTAATAGTGACTATAAGGATTATATTAGGGCCCTACTATATTCCTACTATACCACTATTACAGGGTGGGGGCCCCTTCTAACTTCTTCCCGACGTGCTCATCTACTTGGTTTTTCGATCTTGCGCAGAGCATCGGGCTTCGGGTGAAGGCCACAAGGTATCAAAGTTTAGGGTCTAGGGCAACCAAACATCCCGCCCTGGAACCAAGATTGAAACAGCAAATGCGTCCAAGCAACTGCCTAGAACAGAGGCCTCAATAATGGGAGAGTAGGGTTTCGTGTACATTTTGCTATACTTTTAAAGAAGCATCCTAAGGAATAACAATTGTAATTCTCGATGCCCCTATATTCGCCCTTAGCTATGAACTACCATCGCGATCCGAACCACCTTTAACTCCCTGACCCTAAGCACTCTTAGCCCTAAGCCCGGGAACTTACAGCTCCAAACCCCAGCAAACCCTGAACTCCTAGTCCATAACCCCCGAACAGGACCCTCAACCCCAATTCCTACTAAACCTAATCCTTGCACCCAAAGCAGAACCACCAAACCGACCCGAAAGAGCAAGGTAATATGAGGGCCTTAATAATGGGCCCACTATATTATAACTATAATAAGGAGCCCCCCAAACTAGTATAGGTAGTTATTCAGGCCCCTAATCTAGAAGCCTACTATAAATCCCTTATAGGCCCCTTTAAGGAACCCTTTCAAAGAACCCCCCCAACAAAAAAAACAAGTATAGGTAGAAAAGGCCCCTATATTCTAAATCGACTCCCCTAAACCCTGAACCCTAAATCCTAAACCCTAAATCCTAAACCCTAAACCCTAAATCCCAAACCCTAAACCCTAAATCTAAATCCTAAACCCTAAACCCTACATCCTCCCGGCCTTGAAGTCGGCGCTCTTCTCTCCTTCCATCAGGATGCCCAGTAAGCTAGGAATAAAAAGGGGCTCCACAAGTCTCAAAGAGCGGGCATGTCAGAATGAAACGGGCTCCCTTTTGAAGTATTTGGCTCTTTTTAGAAGGAACCTAGGACCTGGGACTACAAAAAGGGAATAATTATAGAAGGAAAAAGGGAAGAAGGGTACTACTGGGCATCCTAGGACACCATGCTCCAAGGCCCACCGAAGGGATTGGGGTTCAGGAATTAGGCTTTGGGGGGAGAATGGGTTTAGGGTTTAGGTCCGAACAACCTACTCTTTTTGTGGCGTATACAAGGAATGTATAATAAGAATCCCAAAAAATGCAGGTTCTTTAGGGTCCAGGACCTAGGGTTTGGGGGAGTGCTGAATACAAGTAGTTCTCTGAATTAGGCTCCCTGCTGATATCCCGAATGTAGTATGGCACCCTTGCAGAAAAGCACCCTTAAAGCGACCCTAGTTTGGAGAACTTCCGATATTGAAGAAAACATTTTCGGGGTTTGAGGTCCAGGGATATAGGGTTTGAGGCTCTTGGAAGCTAGCCGCTAGCGTTTTGGGGCTTGAGCTTTAGGGTTCAAACATTAAGGATTAGGGCTCGGGGGCGTTAGAGTTTGGGGTTCAGGGTTTGCAGATTAGGGTTTGAGGGGTGCTGCGGGTTTCGGACCCAAAGATTTACAGAAGGGGACTGTTAGAGAGCCACCAACCTAACACCCGTCCAAGCCCTCATAATGTCCTACACGACCCTGTGCGACCCCGTATACAACCCAAGTTTGTTCTGTGAAGTCCTGGAAAGAGCCGCGGCTGCGCCCCATACAGTGCTACGCCGCCGAGAGCAACAGCGCCCGCAAGGAAAAGCATGCCTCCTTTGAGTCAGTCTAGGGTTTCGGGTGCAAAGAGATTGGCCCGAAGAATCCGCGAGGTGAGACACCCCCGCCCCCCGTCATTCCCCACCCACTAGGCGTGAAAACAAGGAATAACAGTATATAGATAAATTCCGGTCCACCCACAAAACTAAACCCTAAACGCCTAAACCTTAGCCCCTAAACTCGTAAACACGTATTCCGGAGCCCGGCGGGGCAGACTGGCTATGATGTTCATCTCGTCGAAAGCATGACATTTTCCGAACTACCATGGAAGTGTTCGTGGATCCTGCCTGAAAGACAGCTTAATCAGTTAAGCTTAAAGTGCTTTTCCAGTAATCTCAGGATTCCGATGTCTGCAGCAGTATTGGAGTAATCTCCTGCGATCCCGCAGACAGCACGCTACCTCTATCTTCGCAGCATACCGAGTTTGGATGCCTGCGTTGAAAGGAATTCTTCCGACTGTTCTTCCTCTCGGACTCTTTAACGAAGAACGATCATGCTGGAACCTTCTCACCGTGAATATCTTCGATGTTGCTAGCAGTTGCTCGTTGATTCGCCAGTAGGACGGAGATCTACACGAGTTGCACTTCTGCAAAGAACTTTACAAAGCAAGAGGACAGACCAAGTCTGGTGGCGTGATTTTGAAGGCCCGCTGAGGGTCTAAATTAAGGTTGTGGGGATGTTTTGCATGGAAGAGGTTTACCGCTTCAGGCTCTGTTTCTGTTGGCTTAAGCTCCCGGCTCGTAAGAGTTGGGGGTTTTGGGCCTTGGAGTCGTTCAGAAGCCTTCTCGGATGTCGAGCCTTTTCCTCAGGTCACCTCTGAATCTTACTTGAGCAATGCCATGTCATGGACAAGCTAAAATGCCTTAACTGCCAAATGTGTGTAAGTCTGCCTTAAAGCCTCACATCCGTATGCACCCCCCAGACAGCCATAACACATGCACGCATATATAATCATATATATATATATATATGTGTATGTATATACGTATATATAATATAAATGTATATATATATATATATGTATCTATATATATATATATATGCCTATAGGCAACTCTAGACAGCTCAATACCTACAACCCAAACCCCAAAATCCTGCAAAGCCACACAAGCCGCCTTCAAAGGACATTTCAATGCCGTGTCAGCCTGGACTTGCAAAAGTCCTCGAATAAAAAAGGCGTGCATACGGCTGATGATATAAATCCTGCATAAAAAATAACGAATATACCATAACTCCCATAGTTTCGGGTCCTTAAGGTAATGCAGGATGCGTATCATCAACAGTACTAAGCCAAGATTATACAGATATGCACCAACACATAAGTAAGTATACAAGAACAAGTAATTAACAGCAACATCTCTACTGTATGTATACCTGTACATATATACAGAAATACAGATACACATGTACGTGTGTGTGTGTGTATGTATAACTATGTATGTCTGTATGTATACATGTACGCATGCCCTAAACCCTAAATCCTAAAGCCTAAACCCCTAAACCCTAAACCCTAAAACCCTAAACCCTAAAACCCTAAACCCCTAAAGCCCTAAAGCCTAAACCATAACCTCCCAAACCTCCCAAACCCTAAGACCCTGAACGCTAAACCGAACCACCGGAAAGCCCAGTCCTGGCAGACCGGACTCTGTGGGATCTCGGAAAGCTCTCTACGCTTGGAGCCCAAGGATTGCAAGCAGAGGTTTAGGGCTTGAGGGGTTTAGGGTTTAGGGTTTTTTCGGGCTTTAGGGGGGTTTAAAGTTAAGGATCGAGTTGAGATTCAAGGCTTAAGGATTTTAACGTAAAAAAAAACATGCGAGTTGAGATTCAAGGGGGTTAGGGTTGGATCATTGAAGGCTGGGAGTTTAGGGGTTTAGGATGTAGCGTTTTGGGTGTAGGGCCTGAGTAGTTTCGCCTTCGAAGCTTAGAGGCTTAAAGATGAGCTTCAAGCATCAAATCTGATGCACGAACCCTGAAGTAATGAACTTAAGGTTTCAGGGTTTATTGCTCACAGAAAGGGCTCTGTGATAGGGTGCTATTCTTTGTTGACTTTGGGTTTGGTTCTGGGCTTCAGGGCTTCGGGGTTCAAGATTTTAGGTGTCTTTCTTTCGGGTTTGGGACTCAAGCTCTAGAGGCTCAGGATTCAGGGCTTCGTGGCTTCAGAGTCGGGGATGCAGTTTGTGTTCGGCTTGGCTGATAAGCCCCCGAACCCACGTGGGATTGGGCTTTCGAGTTCAGGATTGAAGCGGCAAGGATCTCAGCACAACCGCTGACACACAATCCTTAACCTGAACTCTTGTAAACCCTGGACTCAAGGAACCGGTCATGGCATGAGAACTTGTCAACAAGGCGCCGTGCACTTGACAAGGCATGCAAGTCTCCCTGGCACAACTTCCGCGCACCCCACATGCCAACCAATGCAGTGTAGGGTTTAGGATAAAGTTGAAGGTTTGATTGCGTCAGCGTGTCGTGCTTGTGGGCCTGCTTGTGCTCACGTTAAGGCTTCGTTCAACATCCCAGAATTGGTTACGGTTGCGGCAAGGCTTGAGTCAGTGCTTGTTCCGTGGATACGGTCATACAAACTTGTCTGTCTGTCTGTCTCCCTGTCTGCCTGCCCGTCTGTCCGTGTCTGCTTTACTGTCTGCATGCACGTGTATGTAGGTATGTTTGTCTGTGTGTGTGTACATATGTTTGTATGTATGTATGTACATAATTATACATACATGTAGGCATGCAGGTAGGTATGTATGCATAAAACGGACACACACACACATACATACATGTATATATACATAACATACTCACATACGCATACATTTATGTATGCGTCATATTGATACACACACACACACCTTGAACCCTAAACCCACAAGCCAGTCACACAGACTAAACAGTAAGCCATAAGCCTAAACTATCCTAAGATCCTGATGCCACAAGTTTAGGACAACACAACCTGCAATACCCGCAAAATGAGGACATCTTTGCGGTCCTTGCCGCCGAGGACGGCCTTAGCTGGCTCTGGAAAAGGCGATGTTAGAGCAAGTCTTGACTTGGGGTTCCGGGACTAAGGCGGTTGAGCTTTGCCTAAACCCGGAACTTTAAAGGGTTGGAGGGTCTTGGGGTTTAGGCTTATGGTTCAAGCTTAGGGTTTAGGGCTGAGGGTTTTGGGCTTAGGGCTAGGATTCTGTCGCCATGCATTATACAACAGGCAAGCAAGGACCGCCCTAGACCCCAAGCCCAACTTTGCCTGAAACCCTGAAGCCGTACATCCTGAACCCCAAAGCCCTCTGACCCTGAACCCTAAAATCCCAAAGCCCTCAAGCCCTGAATCCTAAAATCCTGAAGCCATAAACCGTTACAGTATGGATGGAAAGATATCTGTACAGATATGGGAATATTTACAAAATGAGACCCTGAACCAAGCACTGACTTGCCCTCGCAGATGAAATTCTAAACCCGCAACACCTCTGAAACGCTTGGTATGTCGAACTCCTCTTGCTTTCAAGGCCCAACATCATACCGGTTTTAGGGTTAAGAGCAGGGTTTCGGGAACTTCATGCCGGTTTTAGACTTTAGGTTTTAAGATGTTTTAAGGCCTACAAGAAATGCCGGAACCGCAACTTACAACCCCTTAACGATCTAAGGCTCCGGGTCTACAGAACCAAAGGCCAAGTACCCCGATTCTGAACCCCAAAGGGCCCAAGAAGTGACAACAGCCCTGTCCAATGATCCCTCTTGAGACAGCTGAGCTTCCATGAGGTAGGCTCCGCAGTATTTCCTCGCCACGGATGCGTCTTGGGGGTTTAGGGTTTACGCATGTGGGTTCAGGGTTTAGGGCATAGGGCTTAGTGTCGAAATTTCTTCGGATCTACGAGTGCTGCACGCCCCCCGAAAGACCCAAGACTCTTGCAGCAAAAATCCTGAAGCCTGAAGCTCTACCTGGACCCTAAAAAGAACCTACCTTTTTAGGGATCCTTATTATGCTTTCCTTACATAAGTCCCTAAAGAAGCAGGCTAAATGGGGTCAAGATACTTCATGCCAAAACCCCGAAAAAGGAATCATAGGACTTAGAGCATTTGGCAACCCAATATTCGTGCCGGGGTAATCAAAAGCTCAAAGCGCCTGGCATCGCCTGGCTACACGGGTCGAAGTCGAGGGCTCGGGTTTAAATTCAGTACGTGCGCGTATGTGTATACATATTATATATATATATATATATATATATATATATATATATGTGTGTGTGTGTGTGTAGATGTAGTATATAATAATATATTATACCGTAGTATATGTAGAATATATATATATATATATATATATATAATACTGTACACACACATTCATCTATGTAACACATATTTATGAGCCTTTCTTACGACTTCTGGGATGCGAGATTCAGAGTGAATTCTGATCGCTGAATGAAGACGACCATGAGAGGCCGAAATAAACCCTACACCCCAAACCCCGATAAACCTCAGACCCCTGTAAACCTTCAACCCCTAGACCCTAAACCCCTAAATCCGATACCCCTAAACCCCACGTAGACCTTAAAAACCACCCCCCCCCCAAACCACTGTAGGCCCTAAACCCTACAGACGATCGATAGCAAGGCCGAGTGTCATCGCCATTTTTTCAGAAGGCTTCGGACCTGAGCCGCTGCGACTACGTGGCAAGAATTGGGTTTAAGGTTTAGGGGCTAAGGGCTAAGGGGTTTAGGGCCTAGGGGTTCGCGGCTTAGGGGCTTAGGGCTGACGGACTACAGGGTTCTAGGGCTTAGGCACGCACACGCACGAACCGCGTAAGGCTTCGGTTCAGGGCTTCACTTGAATTCAGCCTTGAGGCTATATGTTCTACCCCACACCAACACACCTGGACCTAGACCCTAAACCCTAAAACCCTGAACCTCTCTACCACATAGCACCCTAAATGTTAATGATCTTCGCGGGCAAGGCCCAAATCTTCGCGGGCAAGGCCAAACTCGCCCAAATCTTCGCAGGCAAGGCCCAAATCTTCGCAGGCAAGGCCAAAATCGCCAAAACGGGTCTTGCCCGCGAAGATTTGCCAAAGCCTCGCGGGCAAGGCCCAAAAACTTCGCGGGCAAGGCCCAAATCTTCGCGGGCTTCGGGCTTAGGATTTCGTTTCAGGTTTCGCTTAGAGGTCCGTTTAAGGTTTCGTTTAGGGTTTCGTCGAGGGTTTCTTTCAAGGTTTCGTTTGGGGCTTTGTTTAGGCTTCTTTGTAGAATTCCGCTTACTTTAGGGTTCTGTTTCAAAGTTTAAGGTTCCGGTTAGGGTTCCGATTGAAGTTCGTTTCAGGTTCCTTCAAGGTTTCGTTTAAGGCTTACCAAAACTGTTACACTTCATATTTTCGTAATGTTATGGGATTCTTTGGGCTGGTGGTTTGTTTTCTGACTAAAAAAACCGCTGGCTCCACTAAAGACTGCTCGGCCCGGAGCTGCTGAACCTAAACCCTAAACCCTGAACCGCCTAAACCCTAAACCCTAAACCCCGAACCCTAAACCCTGAACCTTGAACCCTGAACCCTAAACCTCTAGGGTACACGCCCACGACCCTCTACCCCAAACAGCTGGGCCTAGACCCCAGGAGCCCTGGACAGCCTAGACTTCCAGAAGCGCTTTGTGCTCCCTAGATTTACCACACTGTTTCGAGAATCCCCCAACAAAAAGTCTCTAAAGCCCTAAAACCCTAAAGCCCTAAAAACCCGAACAGCCTGGAGCCCTAGCACTCTAAAACCCCTAGAACCCAAATATTAAAAAGCACAAAAACCCTAAAATCTCTAACACCCCCAAAATGAAAAAGCACTAAACCCTAAAATCCCTAAAACCGCAAAAGCACTAAACCCTAAAAACCTTAAAACCCAAAAAACACTAAACCCCAAAATCCCTAAAACCCTCTAGCCCTAAAACCCGAAGCCCAATCCGAATTGCTCAGCCGCCGACGAGTGGATTCTTCCCCCGACTTCCCAGATAGCCCCGCTCCCGAGCCGACAATGCGCGTGCCAAAAGAGAGTGCAGGATTCATAGGGTTTAAGGCTTCATTTGGGCTTATAGGATTTCGGGTTTAGGGGTGTGGGGTTTCGGGCTCACTTCGGGTTCTAGCTTCGCTTCGGAGTTTGGGGTTTAGAGTACGCATCCATGAGCAAAACGTGGAAAGGAAACACAAACTAAATCATACTGAGGATCCGCCTATGCTCTACCTTTACATGCTTCTGCATTCCTGAACACAGACATTGAGTTCAGGTTCTTTGGAAATACTTATACAAACCCTGAACCCTCAACTTTACGGTACAGTCCGCAGGATGTCTGCTTGAAAGGCTTCGGTGGAGAAGCTATTGTAAGGTGAAACCTTTAGGAATGTTGGATCGGTGGCCGGCTGTACTCAAAAGCTTACGGACGTTGAGGTCGTGAGGGATTCAGGATTTGGCAGGTACCATTGTGATACGGGTGGTTGTCAAAGTTATGCTCCCTTTCTGGGTCCCTATTATAACACGGCACCTAATATTTAGGATACCCAATTAGGGACCACAATTTTGGCAACGACCCATATACGTCTGTGCCGCTGTAGCTTCAAGGCTTTGGTGCATTTTTCTGAAAGCACTACCAAGGTGGAGGCAACTCCACCAGAAACCCAAACACTGCCCCGCCCCATTCCCTCAGTCTTAAGAACCCGCAGCCGCGCAAGCCGATTTGTCACCTGCACCGGCATGTACCGGCATCCAATGGCTTCTCAGCCCTGTGCCGATTGCTGACCTCTCGTGGCGGGAGAATGCAAAAACGGGACTGCCCAAACTTCCGGGTGTGTTTTGTGTAGGTACAGATGCACGTCTCGGGAGGAAGATGCTCTGTGTGCCCTAAGCCCTGAACACTAAAACCCCCTATAGATCCTATACTGCGTAGGAATAAGAAGTCTGCGTGCGCCTTACGTTTCTGCTCAACTCTACTTCTAGTAGGATCCCCAGGGGATGGTGGTTGAAGGGGAGAGGGTACCAGTACTAGGGAAGTTTTGCGAGCCCGAGGAGAGTGGGGGAAGTACCAGTTTATACAACCCCTTAGATCCCCGTCCCTAGATTAAGGACTTTCGTAGACTTCGTGTCCTGAGCCAGTGTTATCCCTTGCAGCTACAGTCTTTAGCTCATCAGGTTTCATGTCACACTGCAATCCAACCATCTACCTGCTAGTTGATGAGGCTACAGCCCATGATTATTGAAGAGGTCACAATGGCAACCTGCTAGTTGGTAGGATTTTCGGCAAAGCAGTAATTAAGCCCAAGATGGGACGCGGCACTAGCAACACGCAAGCCGAGCAGGAGCACTTTCCCCGTATGGTCTCCGCATAATCTCCTATGATTGTAGTAAATGAACCTCAGCACCCAGTCTGGTTACTATAATTATTAAGGCCCCTACAGGTTCGGAATCGGACAATCTCACACTGACTTCCATCCTGTTGGGCTTCACTAACACAGGCTCTCTATCTGAAACCAAAATGCCAGGAGCAGTGCTGTGATTGTTGCAGATTTCTTAGGGTACTTGAAACTTATTTTTTTAAATGCAGTGGCCCTTTCTCCGCCTGAGCGAGTCCTGCGCCTGCCCGAAAAGGGCTTGCACTGTATCTGTATCAGACGACATGACCATCCGACACATCAAATCAACACTGACAGACATCGAAGTGCATAGTTGAGTTGAGGCAAAAATCTCACGAATCACGACTCCTACTCCGATCACGAGCCCTCTCAGTTGTCGTGCCACCATCATCAACTACTTGAAACTTAAGGTCCATCAGAACTCATGCCGATGAAAGATGGGAAACATGTTGCACGCCTGCTGGGGCTGCGCAGCTGCGCGGGTAAGCGTGCGACCTTAACTCACAGTCGTAGTAAGGTCTTGGAGGTTGAACTAAGTCTCGAAACAAGTGTAATTCGGCACCATAGTGTTCAAAGTGGTAAGATCCCCAAGCCCTGAACCTCAACACAGCATGTATCTCCAGTGCTGAACCGGGCTGCAAGGGGATTGAGGGTTGTAGTTGTCTACAGTTTTAGGGCTTAGGATTTTGTAGGGTTGCAAGGGGTCTTATTTCAGGGTCTACGCAAGACTTCGCAGTGTTTAGGGTGCTGTCGGGACTCTCAGGCTTGAAGAGCCACGGTTTAGGGTTTAGGGCTTAGGGTTTCGAACTCGGGCTCTGGTGAATCTTCAGACCGGGTTGGGTCTTCTTAAGCCTTTGCCCTTAGATCCAAGGATAGATCGCAAGAAGTAGGAAGGCAGGAAGCAGGCAGGTAAATAGCAGGTAGCAACAGGTATGTAGGTAGGTGGTAGGCAGGTAGGGCATATGCTTTTGAGTCAGATCTCAGGTTTCTATGGTGTGGAGCTCAGCATAATTGAGGTATTGCAAGGACAATATGAACCTGTTTGTGCTTACCTCTCCGGGAGCATCCAAACTTCATCGGTAAAGCACAGCTTCGAGGCTTTTTCTCTGTGTTTTCTCAAGTGCTCTTTTCGTCTGCGCGTGCGCTCAAGTTTGGGGATTGGGATTTAGACAAGAACCCTAAACTACGGGAAAATGATTCAGACGTGCTACCATGACTTCCCAAGGCATCGTCTCAGCTCCTGACACCAGAGCGGGAATGTAGGCCATTGGTGCAGGCGCCTGCGCACCACGCAGACGGCACTTGAGAACGGAACCGGCTATGCCCAACAGTGTTACCATGCCGCCCGGCTAGTAAAACCCTTTGAAAGACATCGAAAGTCTTTGTGCGTCCTTGGTGGTCTTTAGAAGTGCAATATGCTTGTTTTTGTCTTGCTGCTGGACATGAACCTGGGTGTTTCAACCCCTGGGCTTGTAAAGACCAAGCCTACCTGGAGTACACCATGAGTACATCATACAGAAGAAGCACCGCACGTAAAGGCAGAAGGGTGTATTGCTACTTTGCATTCTTACCCTCGCAAACCCTGGAGGATCCTATACAAAAACCTAAAGCGGCCCTATACAGTCCCACAAGCGAGAACCGAACAGCAACCATAAAGGCCCTATGGCCCAGTGAAGGCCAGAGCTAACCCAAGATCAATCGGTCTGGCCTCGGTGGGAGTCGTTGGGCGGAAGCCGAACCTCTTGGAGGAGGGAAGGATTTAGGGTTCAGAGCTTCGGGCTGTCAATGTGCTTCACCAGTTTTCGAAGTTGTTCAGGGTATTTTTACCCCAAAAAGTTGGAACGTGGATTCATGACGATGAAGGAATTCCTGTATTTTTCATGAAGAACATGAGAGTTGTGATGCTCAATCTTGTTGGCTTCTATTTTAGGCCTTCCGAGGATGCGAAGGGAGGGCTTGGGGTCAAGGAGTTAGGGCTTATAGGGCTTGGGGTTCGGCCTTGGGGTTTAGGGAAGTTAAAAAAGGGGCTCAGGTATGGAGGAGCAGTCTTGGAAGCTCCTGCACTGTACTTACTTTTGGTTAGTAGGGCATGGAGGAATGGGGCACAATTATAACTACAATTACTACCATTCTTCCATTCCCTACTACCCAAAGGTAAGTGAATCTAGGATCAAACCCTGGTGCCGTGCAGAGCAGAGGCCCCCTTTTGCCCGCAGCCATGCTGCTCGAAGAGGGCCCGGTGGACCTCCAGAGACATGCAAAGTAGGGCGCGCGTTACTAGTATGAAACCCCAGATAAAGACTCACCAAGATTTCTTGAAGGAGCCTTACATAATTACACTCTTCTGAATCCCTTATGTCAGCTTAACTAATGATGTGAGTCTGTCAGCGAGCTGCTATACTCAGCATCCCTCCTACTTGGGTGTTTATAGTCGGGTTCCTTACCTCCCGAAACTACCGTATGGTTCAGGTTGCGGGCTTAGCGCTAAGTATATGAGAGGCCATGGTTTTTGTTTCGCGGCTCGGGTTTGGAGTCTTGGATTACTCGGTGTAGAATTTAGTGCTTCGCGTTGTTAGGCCGGCGTGAAAATTCAGGTCGAAGGCTTCACGTTGAGGGCCTGTGCAAGGCTTCAGAGGTGGTTAAGGAAGAAGCCATCACAGATGCGAATTCCTTGTGTGAGTCATTGTCCACCTTAACGCACCCAGGCATGATGCGGGACGGTAAGTCTGCGATAACCTTGCGCAGAGGAAGCAAACCATGTTCATGAACAGAGCCGCTGTCGATACATGCCCAAAACCCCCAAAAATCCTGAATCCACAACGCCTAAACCCTAAATCCTGCAAACCTCAACCCCAAAGCCCTACAGAGACCTCTAAAAGGAACCCTTATATTGAAAATATCGAAGGAAGCCTTAAATTCAAGAACCCCCTGAAGCCCTAAACCCGAGAGCCTTGTCCAGACTGCGCGGGAGCAGGCTGCAAGAGCAGCGTTGTGACAAGTCTCGTCGGCGAGGTGCCTCTGAGCTTCCAATAGCTCCGAAGTGTTCCAAGGTGGATTTCAAAGTTCAAAGCAACATGGAACTCTGAAAAAACCTATTGGCATTCCCTGCACAGATCCTTTTTAGAAACCCTACCATCGATGGACAACATCCTGCATTACCCAGTATAAGATATATACCATAGTTCCCATAGTTTAGAGTCCTTAGGGTCATGCAGTACTTTGTCCATCAACTATAAAGCCTCAAGGCCAGACCCCGGTCTTCATGACATGGTTTCTACTATGTACAAAAGGGGCCTGTTTGGGAGCCAACTGTTCTGAAACTCCTCAATGTAGGGATCTAAGGACTCATATGTTAAGGCTTTTGGGCCCAAAGACCATACTATTTTCGGCTTTGGGGCTATTTTGATCCCGAGGGTCAGGCATGCCATGCGGCTTCTCTGCTTGCCTGTAGGGCGGTTGCCTTTCTAACTTTCGGGCTTCGGAGGTTCGGCAAAAATCGCACGTGTCCAAAATCATACATATAGGAGAAGGCTTCGATGAAGAGACTTTGGTAAAGTTGGCGACCCAATTCTCCGAAACCCTACTTAGGCCCTATAAACTGCGCAAATTATAATAATTACAATTCGAAACTAGGCGCGTGACGTCGCGGATAATTTCCGTAGCGGTCGCTATTTAATTCCAAATCGAAATTAGCGGGCCTAGGGCTGTGTGGCTAAGAGTAGTAGCAAAAGTGGTAAGTCGTCGTGGTAGCGATAGTAAAAGTAGCAGCAGTCGTCGTCGTTGTAGTTGTTGTAGTAGTAGCAGTAGTAGTTGTTGTAGTCGTAGTTGTGGTAGTAACAGTAGCAGTAGCAGCAGCAGCAGCAGGAGGAGCAGGAGCAGGAGCAGGAGCAGGAGCAGGAGCAGGAGCAGGAGCAGGAGCAGGAGCAGGAGCAGGAGCAGTAGCAGCAGTAGTAGTAGTAGTAGTAGCAGTAGCAGTAGCAGTAGCAGCAGCAGCCGAAACCTGTGCCCCAAATCCCAAAACAAGCCCATCTGAGCCAGATAGGGCTTTCTGCGCGGTCGGATAAGAAAATCACGAAATTGGCCGAAGCCCCGGCCCCAAAATCCCAAAACAAGCCTATCTGAGCTAGATAGGGCTTTTTGGGGGGTCGGATGAGAAATCACGAATTTGGCCGAAACCCAAGCACCAAAACCCAAAACAGGCCTATCTGAGCCAGATAAGGCTTTTTTGGGGGTCGGATTAGAAAATGACGAAATTAGCCGAAGCCCAAACCCCAAAACCCAAAACAAGCCTATCTGAGCCAGATAGGGCTTATTTTGGTGTCGGATTAAAAATTCACGAAATTGGCCGACGCCCAACACCAAAACAAGCCTATCTGAGCCGATAGGGCTTTCTGCAGGGTCGGATCAGAAAATCAAGAAATTTGCCGCAGCCCCAGCCCCAAAATCCCAAAACAAGCGTATCTGAGCCAGATAGGGCTTTTTCGGGGTTGGATTAGAACATCACGAATTTGGCCGAAACCCAAGCACCAAAACCCAAAACAAGCCTATCTGAGCCAGATAGGTCTTTTTTGGGGGGTCGGATTAGAAAATCACCAAATTGGCCGAAGCCCAAGCCCCAACACCGAAAACAACCCTATCTGAGCCAGATAGGGCTTTCTGCAGGGTCGGATTAGAAAATCACGAAATTTGCCGCAGCCCCAGCCCCAAAATCCCAAAACAAGCCTATCTGAGCCAGATAGGGCGTTTTGGGGGGGGGGTCGGATTTTGGCCGAAACCCAAGCACCAAAACCCCAAACAGGCCTATCTGAGCCAGATAGTGCTTTTTTGGGGGGTCGGATTAGAAAATCACGAATTTGGTCGAAACGCAAGCACCAAAATCCAAAACAAGCCTATCTGAGCCAGATAGGGCGTTTTGGGGGGTCGGATTCGGCAATCACGAGTTTGGCCGAAGCTGAAAGGGGGATGCCGGCGATGCCAAACCGGTTTCAGCAGGAACAAGACCCTATCTAGTATCTGGGGATTGCGTGGCTAATTTGGCTTATAATATGGGACGCATGCGGTCGCTAATTTCGGAGATTTTCGAGGTGACGTCGCGTGACGTCGCTATAATTTGTACAGTATAAATCCCCGAATACTGCATTAAATCCTGAGCCCTAAACCCTTATCCATCTTTGCATGCCAAGGAGCTGGCTCCACGAAGCTCTCAGATAGTCCGCGGCTGCGCGCCAATCGCTGGCCTTCTCCTGGGGCAATCTGCATTTGACTCTTGTTGTGGGGGCCGGTGTAATTACTGCGTTTGGGGTTAAGGAAAGCATTTTCCGTAAATGAATCGCTCAGAAGACAGGGCCAATTATATTCCCAACACAGACGAGAGTTGCGGGCAATGCCAGTATTGCGAGTTGTTGGCTGGTATTTAGGCTCGGGTTCAAGGCCGGGACTCGCAATGACACCCCCTCTTGCAGGCTCTCATGTCGTGGCTGCGGAGAAAGAAAGCTATGAACCTACGTCCCGCCCGAGGACGACCGGAATTGAAATTGAACCAGATGTGATCGTGTCTACCCAGTTTCGATGACTTCAGACACGCTACTTCCGAAGTGTCCACAACCTGCTGCCAAGAGGCACAGGCCGATATGACGGCGCCGAAGCTCACAGCATTCGGCTCGATCTGAGAGGCAGAGCTTCAAAACAGGGCGATTGCGAAGTCAGCCTAATATCGGGGCCTTAATAATTAGAATAGGGTTCTGGGGCCGTTATACTATAGTTATAGTAAGAAACCCCAGAATAGTGTTGGTAATTATTTAAGCCCCTATATTACTCTCCCACACCTCCGACCCCCCACCCCATAGTGCTGTACGCATTTTGGACTCATCGGATGGATCTTGGGAGCATCGAATGCTTCTTGGGTATCTAGAGCTTGGACTGCTACCAGTGGCAAATCCAAGAAAAGAACCCTGAAATAGCTTTGAGAACTCTATACTGAACTTAGAATCAGAACCCTAGCAAAAATTATAAATTTTGCTGTTGCTTAGGGATTATAATAACCAAAAATTAAAAACTATTTCTAAGTACCCCTAAGAACTGTTCAGGACCCTATGGAACACGCATTTTGCGTGCCTGTCTCTGCTGTGCCTTGCGGAAGAAACGCTTCGCCCTGGCGACATGCGGCTTCATTTCTTTCTTCAGCGTTTCGGTGAATGCATCTTTGGGTTTCTGAGCTGTGCTGGAAAGTACTTTTGAGAGTGGATAATGGTTAAACTATAAATAAACCGAACCAGCCAGACGCCCTGGACACCATAAACCCTAAAACCCTCAAGTCCTAAACCCCCAAAGGCTTAAAGCGCTGAACCCAATAAACCCTTGCAGTGCATTGCAGCCATGGAGGTCCAAGACATCGGACACGACGAGCTCTCTGCACGACATATCCAAGAGAGTCAGGGCTAATTAAATATCAATAAGGGTTCAGGCTTAGCTTGGGGTGCTTGAGGCCTTAGCGGTTTACCGGTTCAGGGTGTATAGGGGTGTGGCGTTGAGGGGTGTGGGGGACGTTGGCAGAGAAGAGACTAGACCCGCTGAGTTCATCCAGCGCAGAGAGACGACACAAGCGTTCTCGCACGACCACCTGATTGCACTAGACCATGCAGCTACAACGAAGTACCGGCAATCCGGCACCAGATTCAGCTTGTTCCTTTGCGCAGTCCTTGTCAAAACTCGGCGACTCTGGGGTGGCAACTTGCCTGCTATTACCGGCAGCATGTGTGACACTTACACCCGCACTTATGGCGGTAGTGGATAACATACTGCGGCAATGCCATCTGATCCTTGAAGATCACAAACTCCATATGATCTACACGACCCCCTTGTGCCCTCGTCTGTGCAGAAATGGAGTCGTAGGGCTGGCCGTTCTCACGCTCTGGTGCCCTGCTTTTGGGCTTTCCATGGTGAAACGGTGAGGTGGTTACAATCATGCTCTCTCCTAGCAGAACGCGCGCTACCAACATACATCGTTCTGAAGTCGAGAAATCCTGACATGTGTAGCCATCAGATTTGGAAGCATTCTGTGCAAAGTAAGTGCCGTAGCCGAACATCGCGCCTCCTTCTGCGCCTCTCTGCGCATCAAAACCTTGCTCTTTGATCTTCTTTGCAGCTTCCCAGGAGCAGCCATGGAAGAGCAAGTACTCGTTCAACTCAACGTGTCCGTCTTCAACGCCGCATTTCATCGCGGCGATGCCTTGCAGAGGTGTGCAGCCATCCCAGCTTCGCTCCCGAACCTACACCGAACTTGGCCCCCTTGCAGAAATCATAGTTACAGTTATGGCTGTTTCCGTAGGGACTATACCGGTAGAAGCCAAACTTAAACAATTAAAAATGTTTCCAAGTGCCCCTGAATAACTTCCTGTCTGGCTGTTTTGTACTTGGCCAACATGGTAGGGTTCACGATTTCATAGATAGCAGTAATCTCTGCTGCCGGAGGTTCACACCAAACATCAGACCCCAAGCCTTGCCGATGGCTTGTCATCGATGCCTCGAACATCTCACGCAGAGCATGGCACTTCGGCGAATCAGAGGGCACTGATTGTTCGAAGTATCGCTTGCAGAGTGCTGTACTGGCGAGAGTTTCCACATCTGGCAAGGCAGACAGCATGATGAGGTTCTTTTGCTTCACCTGCTCCATGCGCTTCTTCTCCAGATCCTCGCACCGCTTCTCGAGAGCGTCTTGCTCATCCGACACAAGCTCATAGAGTTCCTCAAGATTCTCGAGCTGCCACTCGAGAGCCTGGTACCGATTCTCCAGATTGTCTTGCTCAGCCTGTAGATCCCCATGTGCTGCACCTAGCTGACTTTTTTCATCCAGCGCAACCTCGTAGAGTTGCTTCAGATTCGCTAGCTGCCGCTGAAGATCTTGACCCGCACACAAACCGATCCAGTGTGTCATCCATGTCCACATACACGTGACTAGCGTCTGGAGGAGATTGCCCTGCTTCACTTGCTCCTTGCACTTCTTCTCGAGACCCACGTTTGGACACATCCAGCGTGTCATCCATGTCCACATACACGCGACTAGCATCTGGGTAAGATTGCGCTGATTCACTTGCTCCCTGCGCTTCTTCCAGAGACCCACGATTGGAGACATCCAGCGTGTCATCCATGTCCACATACACGCCACTAGCATCTGCATGAGATTGCCCTGGTTTATTTGCTCCCTGCACTTCTGCCAGAGACCCACGCTTGGACACGGTGACTCTGCCAGCTCCTGCAATGCAAGTGCATACAGTTGCTCCAGATTCTCGAGCTGCCACTCGAGCGCCTGGCACCGAATCTCGAGGTTGTCTTGCTCCTTCTGTAGACGCTGATGTGCTGCATCTTGCTGGCTTGTTTCATCCAACGCAAGCTCATAGAGTTGCTCCAAATTCTCGAGCTGCCACTGGAGATCCTGATACTCTGCCTCACTCGAACCGATTTGCTCCAGTACCTTTTGCGCGGCTTCGCTGTCCACGATGACCCGTCGTCGAATTTTCCTCCGTGTTCCGGTCTTCGTGTTGGTTTGTACCAGTCCGCGCAGATCCACATCGTAAGAGTACGCACAAGAAGTCACTGTGCAAGTTGACCTGCCTGATTGGTAGGCAGCTTCAATCCTGCCCATAGAGCCTTCTGCAACGGGCCGCCATTCATCAGTGCTCTCATGCTCCAAATACTCCCAGACAGGCATCATCAGGTACTGGGGAACTGTTGATGGCCGCTGAGCATCATTGAGTCCGTCAGTGAGCGACATCATGCGTGCCAGTGACGCGGTCCTAGGCTGGCCTGGTCTTACTCTTCGAGCAACGTCTGTTCATGCACACTGCACTACTATACTCAAACTGCTTGGATTTCTAATGCTCCTTCTGCTGCTACTTCTCTGGGTGCTGGCGTTGCTGCTGCAGCTGCTTCTCCTGCCACTACCACTACCACTAGCAATAGCACTAGCACTTCCACTACCACTACCACTACCACTACGACGACGACGACGACTACTCCTACTACCACGACTACTACGACTACTACTACTACTACTACTACTACTACTACTACTCCTGCTGCTGCTGCTGCTACTACTACTACTACTACTACTACTACTCCTGCTGCTGCTACTACTACTACTACTACTACTACTACTCCTACTCCCACTCCTACTCCTACTCCTACTCCTACTACTACTACTACTGCTGCTGCTGCTGCTACTACCCCTACTACTACGACGACGATCACCACTGCCACCACTGCCACCACACCAACCACTGCGACCAGAACCACGACCACGACAACGACCACTACTACTAATGGTACTTCCACTTCTACTGGTACCGCCAACGCCACTGCTAGTGAAGCTGCCGCTGACACTGCCAATGCTATGCTTCTGCTCCAAGTACTTCCTACTTCTACCTTCTACCTTCAACCAGCTACTTCTACTGCTACTGCTACTGCTCCTGCTGCTGTTGCTGCTCCTGCTCCTGCAACTGGTACGGCTATCCCTACTGCGACATACTTCTACTGCTTGTACTGTCTCATCACCTACACCGACATGAGTTTTACGACCAACGATAGACGAGCAGGGTGACCCACAGCGACGACTGTGGCGATGAAGACCAGGTACGAAAAGATGCTGTGTACTACTAGGGCCGTAATAATTGGAATAGGGTCTTGGGGGCCCATTATGTTATAACTATAACAAGGAACCCCCCAATATAGGTAATTACTTAGGCCCCTCTATTACTGTGTTCTCAAGCCAGCAAGGTTCCCTGTAACCGTCCTTGTCATCTCTGCTGCTGCCATTGTGATCGGGCAAACGACCCAGCTTTTCCAAAGTCTTGGATGCTCATGGTGAGTGAGCATCCGAGACTCCTCCAGAATCGACACTGCCTTTGGACGTGCGATCTTCTGGTTTGCGGAGTCCGGGTGTTGCACGTGTGCTGGTGTGAAGCGTGGGACGGGGCCCAAGTGCCGTTCAGGGTACGTGGCTCTGGGATGCATTGGGCCCACTCAGCTCCTGCTGTATGCATCTTGACCCTTCTCTGCTCCGTTCCATTTCTGGCTTCTGCAAACTTTTCCAGGAGTAAGACTAAGCAGAACTCGGGTCTCAAACGAGACTTCAGACTCCTGTTGCAGGCGTCCGGGGGCTAGGTCCTCAACTAGGAGAGACCTCCAAAGACTTCGCACCTCACTTCCGGCAAAGGATTCAATCCATCGCTGTAAAACCCACTAAACATACAAGCTGCAGAACCCAACTTGCAAAACTGCCTGGACGCCAAGGATCCCTGTCCAGGAACAGCAAAATCCTTACACACCCTTAATCTGAAATGGCCTAAACGGATGACCGGAATCCCCGAGCGCCTCACCTTAAAGAACAGCCTTAAGGATCCTGAACGTAACTAGTACAATAGACATCAGAACCCTGTCCAAACTAGTAAGGCTCCTACACTGAACTTTAGAACCCTAGCAAAAAATAAGATTTTAGCTGTTTCTTAGGGATTATAATAACCAAAAATTAACCATTAATATTACTATTATTATTATTACTATTATTTTTTTATTATTATTATAATAACCAAATAAGTACCCCAAAGGCTCCTATGTTGCTCACCTTGCCTCTGGGCCATGCCTCCTGCTGCCAATGCAGCCAGGACGGCAGAGGCAGCGACGGCGTCGCTGCGGAGGCGCGCTGCCTGGCAGACACGCGGCTTAAGCACTAGCCCCAAGGTTTTAGTGATGATGTTTCAGGTTTAATGTTTAAGTCATAATCATCTTGCAAATCCAGGGAAAGGTTCTGATTGAGGGAGTGATTCGAGGCGAGAGTGCAAGCTGCAGGCTTCAAGATGGATTGGGGCGGTGAGATGCAAGCTTCATGCTTGGCACTTTGAAAGCTCATTTACGAAAATTGTGTAAATAATAGGGCGAAAGAGTACAGGTGGGAAAACCGTGGCCCTCGAGGCACGCGGGGCAAAAACCCACCGAGAGAGGAACACCCCGCCAACCGCCCCCCGGCCAGACGGGCAAAAAAGGAGGAACCTCGGCAACACAGAGCGCAGTCGTGCTACTCCCCGGCTCAGGCGGGCGAAATAATCGAAGAAAAGGAAAAATCGCGGATATTGCCTGATACATCACTGCTCAAAAAGTGGCTACACCAAAAAAACGTGAAACGAAACTGCCAAGAGTGATGGGTAGTTCGGTGGGATCCAAGATGTGGTTGAGGTTGAACTGTTGGCCGAACTTCAAACTCTGCAGGCCAATGGGCAGTTGGATGCCTTGCAGGCTCTGGTTGAAGAGGTATCCAAACTCCAAACTCTTCAGGCTGCTGGGTAGTTGGATGCCATCCAAGCTCTGATTGAAGTCATAGCCGAACGTCAGACTCTGCAGGCCGCTGGGTAGGTGGATCCCCTGCAGCGTCTGGTTGAACCTTTGGCCGAAAGTCAAACTCTGCAGGCCGCTGGGTAGTTGGGTACCCTCCAAGCTCTGGTTGAAGCGTTGGCCAAACTTCAAACTCCGCAGGCTGCTTGGTAGGTGGATTCCATCCAAGCTCTGGTTGAACTGGTAGCCAAACGTCAGACTCTGCAGGCTGCTGGGTAGTTGGATGCCATCCAAGCTCTTGTTGAAGTCATAGCCGAACGTCAAACTCTGCAGGCCGCTTGGTAGTTGGATACCCTCCAAGCGCTGGTTGAACTTGTCACCAAATTTTAGACTCTGCAGGCTGCTAGGTAGTTTAATGCCACCCAAGCTCCGGTTGAAGACAGTGCTGTACTTCAAACTCTGCAGGCCGCTGGGTAGTTGGATACTCTCCAAGCTCTGGTTGAAATTGTTGCCAAAAGTCAGATTCCGCAGGCTGCTGGGTAGTTGGATGCCATCCAAGCTCTGGTTGAACTCCAAGCCAAACATCAAACTCTGCAGCCCGCTGGGTAGTTGGACTCCCTGCAGCGTCTGGTTGAACTCCCTGCCAAATGTCAAACTCTGCAGGCTGCTGGGTAGTTGGATGCCATCCAAGCTCTTGTTGAAGTCATAGCCGAACGTCAAACTCTGCAGGCCACTGGGTAGTTGGATACCCTCCAAGCGCTGGTTGAACTTGTCGCCAAATGTAAGACTCTGCAGACAGCTGGGTAGTTGAATGCCACCCAAGCTCTGGTCGATGATAGCGCTAAACTTCAAATTCTGCAGGCTGCTCGGTAGTTGGATACCCTCCAAGCTCTGGTTGAACTTGTTGCCAAACGTCAGACTCTGCAGGCTGCTTGGTAGTTGGATACCATCCAAGCTCTCGTTGAAGTCATAGCCGAACGTCAAACTCTGCAGGCCGCTGGGAAGTTGGATACCCTCCAAGCGCTGGTTGAACTTGTCGCCAAATGTAAGACTCTGCAGGCTGCTGGGTAGCTGCATGCCACCCAAGCTCTGGTTGAAGAAACAGCCAAATGTCAAACTCTGCAGGCCACTGGGTAGTTGGATACCCTCCAGGCTCTGGTTGAAACTGCTGCCAAACGTCAGACTCTGCAGGCTGCTGGGTAGTCGGATGCCATCCAAGCTCTGGTTGAACTCCAAGCCAAAAATCAACCTCTGCAGGCCGCTGGGTAGTTGGATCCCCTGCAGCGTCTGGTTGAACTCCCTGCCAAACGTCAAACTCTGCAGGCTGCTGGGTAGTTGGATGCCATCCAAGCTCTGGTTGAAGCGTTGGCCAAACTTCAAACTCTGCAGGCTGCTTGGTAGTTGGATTCCATCCAAGCTCTGGTTGAACTCCAAGCCAAACGTCAAACTCTGCAGGCCGCTGGGTAGTTGGATACCCTCCAAGCGCTGGTTGAACTTGTCACCGAATGTAATACTCTGCAGACTGCTGGGTAGTTGGATGTCCTGGTTGAGCCTCTGAGGGGACTCCCATGTCAGTGACATCGTTTCGTTCAGGGCAGCTACTGGTACATCAGTCGGAGTCTTCTCCGCCAATAGGCGCTCCCAAAGCATCGCGACACGACCTGCACCAAACTTCCGCACCACCAGATACGTGATCTCTTCGTGCTGGACTTGATGAAGCAGCTGCTGATGTTGATCGATGACACAGCCACCTGATGTCAGCGCGAGTAACTCTGGAGGGTGGCCAACTCCGGCTGCGATGCGTACCGCTACATCCCACCCCGTTTCAGCTGAGTTGACCTCCAACTCGAAGCTGGAACCTGCCAGGCCATGAACCCTAAACCCTAAACCCTAAACCCCAACCCTAACACCCTAAACCCTGAACCCTAAAACCCTAAAGGCCCTAAAACCTTAAACCCCTCAAAGCTGCAACCTGCCAGGCACTGAACGCTCACGACCTGCTTGGCCCCGTGCGCTATGCCATCGGCCATGGCTTTGCAGGACAAATCTCCCTGAATGCTAAGATCAGTGCCCTGAAGTCCTGAGCATTCAGGGTTTGGGGTGGTGGCGCTTTAGGCCAAGGTTTGGGTGCTTGGGCCTTGGGGGATTAAGGTTTTGGTGTCATGGCGCTTTATGGCACTATGAGCATCCAGGGCCGAACTCAGATCGGCGTCCAGAGTGCAAGTAAGGATTCAGGGCCGGAGGAATGGCAGACTCTGACGGATGTCGGCGAGACACTTGTGGGACCAGGAGAAAGGTTGACTGCCATATCCAGAGGCCCCATAGTAGGTCCTTTTTGGGGTTACCTATTAGGATTCTATATATGAACCCCAAAAAGGAACTACTTGGGGGCCTTTGGGTAAGGTCACTACAGAACTACTAGAAGACGAAACAACTTACATACTCTAAGGTTTTGTAGCTCATCGACAGGGTCTAGGGCCTACGTAGGGTTCTAGGTTTAAGGTTTACCCCTGCCATACGGAAGCTGACGAATCAGCTGTTGCGAAGCATGATCAGTGCGCACACCCGGCGAAGATCTACATTTCCATGGTTGGGAGAGGGCTGGGAGAGGGTTGGGAGAGCCGGAACGAGGTCTGAGATCACTGCTGGTGGCAGCGCAAGCTCGGGGATTCACTTTGTTGCAGAGATCAAGCCGTGCTTTCTTTAAAAACCGCAGCCTTATGCATGTATATACATGCATTCACCCATTCATACATACGTACATAAACTAATTACATTATACATTATTTTACATGACATGACATTACATTACAATCTATGACGTTATGTTACAGTACATTACAGTACACTACATTGCCTTACCTTACATTACATTACAATACATGCATACAATGTGTGTGTATATATGTCTATGTATATGTATATATATATATATATATGTATGTCACTGTATATATATATAAATATAAATATATATATATATATATACACATACATACATACATACATATGTGTATATATATATATAGAGAGAGAGAGAGAGAGAGAGAGAGACAGAGAGAGAGAGAGAGAGAGAGACAGAGAGAGAGAGAGAGCTTCAGAACGTGCAACTTTAAACTGTAAGCAACGTTCGAAGGACCCTAGTTGCTGCAGACCACTACATAGCTCCAGCCATAGGCTCGCAAGCTCTTCTATACTGGGCTCTTTAAGCCATTGAGTCCTCGCCTCCTCGCCAATAGAGCAACAAACATCTCGTCTTTTTAATGAACTGTCAAAAGCAGCGAAACAAGCCCGGCCCATCAACTCTGAACCCTATAGAGAGCACATTGCGCACCTTTAACTCTAAATCCTTCACTCTACACCAACAGCCCCAAATCTAAACACTAAATACTACACCCCAACAGAAAAAAGACGAGTCCTCCATGGTGACCAACAACTCCAGGGCCAGAAGCCAATTAGAGCCTGCTGCGGTTTAGGGCTTAGGGTGTCGGGTTTTAAGTTTAGGAAGGGTTGAGAAGTGAATGCTGCAAACCCTGCCGATTCATCTCGAAGGTCTTGGACGCATACTTTGAGCCGAAGGGTCCGAGGGGCTACAGGCACAAATCCTAAGCCTACGACCCAGCCGTACCGCCCTGACTGACTTCACGACCTGAACCTCAACCTAAACGCTGTACAGCCGAACCCCGGCCCGGCCCTTCTCCCTTGCAAACTCGCACCCTTCCAGATTCGGAAACGCCGGCAGAGGCGAAAGCACAAACCCCCCAAGAGCTGAATGCAGCTTCCTCAAGCCAGGCTCATCTCTTCAACTTCAGGACAAAACTGCCGGAACCGAAGCCCGCCCTACCTTTCTCACAGGCGCTGATGCCCGTGTTGAAACCTCGCAGTCTCTGGGATGTAATACAAGCGCCTTATTATTTAGAATAGTGGTGAGTATTTTGTACTATAATCCTACTAAAAGAACCCCCCCAAAATACAGTTCTTGTATATCTATGCAGGCCCGGGGCTGAGAGAGAACAAAAGTATACAACCCCTGCGAAACGCTACAGTAGAAGCCAAAAAGTTGGAAACCCCATAGCCTCAATCCTTAAGAGTAATATATAGGGAATCCCAGCACCATTTGGCCTTAATCCGGCTTTCAACTTTATGAAGTTTACTGTAGAGATACAAGACTCCGGGCCGGGGCCCAAGAGGGCAGAGAGCGGGCCGCGCTGCCAGAACATCTACTATACTGAACTTAGAACCCTAGCAAAAAGTCTAATTTTAGCTGTTTCTCAGGGATTATAATAACCAAAAACTAAAAAATATTTCTACATGCTCCAAAGTCTAATTCAAAGCCTGACAAATGGGCCTCAATCACTAGACTGGGCTTTGGTGCAAACTATGCTCGCGAGAAGATCTTTCCGAGTTCCACGAGTTCAAGTCCCCTCAACAAGAAGATTCAATATAATGGGTGCTTTCCCAAAGGCTCCATGTACCCATATAGTAGGTACTTAGGCCTTAAAGTAACCATATAGGGACCCCTTTAAGGCCTAAGTACCTACTATATGGGTACATGGAGCCTTTGGGTTTAATAGATTAGAAGTCGGCCTTAATGTTTAGAACAAGGTTTTGGGTGGTAATTGTGCCCCAAACCCTAAGCCCCAAACCCTTTTCAAAACTCTGTATACTCTCCGGAAGGCGCGGCACCCCAAATCTCCAAGCCCTAAACCAAGAAGCTTGTAACCCAGAATCCAACACCCCAAGCCACGAAACCTTAGAGCCAGAATCCAAATCCATCGGGTGTGGTCCGGTTCAGGGGTTTGGGGGTTCAGGATTTAGAGATTAGGGGTTTTGGCTGGGCCCAATCCCTTACAGTAAGGCTGGATGCAAGGGGCTGACTTCATTCGCCCGGGGTGTGGAGGTCCTTCAGAGACAGGCACTTAGTGAACTTAGTGTTCCTCATCGGGGACTTGAGCAACTGATTCGATCGGTTTACAGCCTAACATTCAGGGCAAGAGGACATGGCTTAGTGAGCAGAAGTAGCATATAAGGGCCCAAACACTCGAAGTCAGGTCGCTAGTGGCTTGGGGTTCTGCATTCGCCACTGTCTATGTGTTTGGGTGCAGCCTCATCTGCGCCTACCCTGGATCCCTTCTCCAGTCCAGGCGCGAACGCAACGGCACTGCCGGTCATACCGAGAGCAAGGACCCTGATCACAGCATCACCACTTATCCAGGGCCAAAGATGCTCCCGAAAACAAATAGACCCCGAAACCTCCAAAGCTGAAATTGCAAAAGCCGTGAGCCCATGCGCTTTCGTGAGCCAGAACCTTAGACCTTGAGCCCATCATCCATCCAAAGCCCGAAGAAGGTCCAAAGCAGCAACAGCCTCATAGTGCATCTAAGCCTTGCAGCAACCATTATAGCAACACTGCTGGTAACCCTCACAGGAGCCCTAAACCCTAAACCGCCTAAACCCTAAACCCTCAAAGGAACCCTGAGAGGAGTCCGAAACTCCGAACCCCCAAGTCCTGGGATCTTCCATAGAATCCAAGAGTACCAACGCCAAAGGCCACCGGAAACCTTTCTCTGCAACCTCGGCGGCGTCGCAGGCTTGCACTTGTGACTGTAATATAGGCGCCTTGCTTATTCGAATAGCATTTCGGAATAGATAGTTAGATATTATCCATTATAGATATATTGTATATTTTTTCTTCGGGCAGCTCGGGTTCAAGAAGTTCCCCACGCCCTACGTCTTGAACCTCAAGCTTGGGACCTTCCGGGTTTTCGGCGGGAGGTTTAGAAATTTGAATACACCCTGGAGTCAATATCGACATTCGGATGCCTTCCAACATCCCCTGCCTCCTGGCTGCTAACCCACCCTCCCCGCCAGATTTCGGGTGGGTTCAGGTAAGCCCTAACTCCTAAAACTTGCTGGCCCTGCCGCCAAGCAGCGCTCATTGCAGCGCTGTAGCTTAGCACATTTGGTGTCACACGGCTGACCTGAGCAGGTTTTGGGTTAATAGGGTTTAGATCATGCCATAAGTAGCTAGAACTACCAAAACTTGTTCTTCTGTAGGGCCCCTATAAGTCTACCTTGGGGATCCTGCAAAAGAAAGCTATGGTTGTGTAAGGTACTCCTTGTGCTTGTGGGTTGGCGCACCTTTGCACCTTATCAACTTTAAACTCTAAGCGCATAAACTTAAACCCCTAACCATCCCAAACCCATGACCCCTAAACCCCGAGAGCCCAAAGCCCGAGACCTTAGCGACAGCTCCTGTTTCGCTTCTTTAGCAGGGGCTATGAGGTTTTGGGATTTCATGATCTTTTAGTGATCCTTTTGGGGGACTTGGTTCTGCAAGGATTGTATCAGGCATTGGTATAGAGCTTTCGAGTTTTGTCTCGTGGAGCATGGAGGGGCTTTGGGTATTGGCCTCAATGCCCAAACTCAATGCTACTTCTCCCCAGAGCCACTTACACCGAAGGCTTCGCAGTGAAGTCCGAAATAACAAATCCTAAGCCCTAAACCCCAAACCCTAAAAAATAAACCCAAAACCCTAAACCCTAAACCCTAAACACTAAACTCCAAACTCTAAACCCTAAACCAGGACCCACAAAGGGCGACAGGGTACGACCATGCTTGAAAGCAGCTGACACGCCACCAACCACTGGAACTCCTGAAGTCGCTATGCTCGGGTGGGCGGAACCCAGACCAAGGCCTGAAGAATCTACCTGGACCCTAAGGAACCTACTTTTTTAGGGCTCCGTAATATGATTTGTTTAATATAAGTCCTTTAAAAGGTAGGTTATATACTTGGGGTTAAGGTAATATATAGAGGCCTTCATAATTAGAAAAGCGTTTTTTGGGGGCCCTTATACTATAAATACGATAAGGACCCCCCCCAACACTAGTATATAGGCAACTATTGAGGCCCCTACATTAACCTGGAAACCCTTCGTCTACCGCTGGCGTGGGAGAACGGAGTGAATAGCAGGTCCTTCTTGTAAGGATCCCTGATTAAGAGATCTCTCTTTCAGTCAGTGAGCAGCAATATGGGAGTTTCCGAAAATAGGGGTACCCTTTCCCCGCAGAGAAAAAGGCCGACCTGCAGGCCTATGTAGGGGTTATAGTTCTCCGCACAGCTATAAATCAAGGGCTACTTAGTTACTCTACCACTGAAGCCTTCGTTTTCGAATCCTCCACGTCAACCTTCCATGTTGGATCTGGCACCCGACTACTATGGGGGCCTCAATCATTTGAATAGTGTTCTGCTGAGGTTCCTTGAAATGGTCTGCAGAAGACTCTGTAAAACGGCCGTGACTATAAGGTTCTGTGATATAGGGGCCTCAATCGCTAATCATAAAGACGAGCCCGAAATTCTACACACTCATAGACGGAAACAGTTTCAGGCAGCATCTAGGACTCGCAGTATAGATTAATTTCTGTCCACCGGAGCCCCAATCCCGCCCGAAACCCCAGCTACCCCCACACACTCAAAACCACCGAATATCCAGAAGCCCGACCGCCCCAACATGAAAATTAAACCACCGATCCCTAAACGACCATTTCAGGTTTAGGGTTAGTTTTGCCTATATAGGAGCATGAAACCCATGATCCCTAAACGATTACTTAAGGTTTAGGTTTAGTGGGTTTAAGAGTTTAAGATTCCGGCTTTAGGGGGCTCAAGATCCTCGGCCCCGGTCCTCCTCACAGCTGCTCAAGATAGCCGTGCAGGCCCAAACCTTTGCGATTACTGTACCCAGAGGCCCCAAAGTAGTTCCTTTTGGGGATTACCCTATAGGATTCTATATATGAACCCACAAAAGGAACTACTTTGGGGCCTTTGGGTAGAGGCCTTAATAGTGAGGATAGGGTTTTGGGGCCGTTATACCGTAGTTACAATAAAAAAAACCTCAAAACAGCATTGGCTCAATCTGTTGCTCGCGACTCGTGGAAACCCGCAGCATGCAAATTCTCACGCTCCGCACAACAGTGTCTCCGATGCGACAGCTGGGCTTGGCACATTCTGAGAGCCGGCGCGGCCGCTGCTCCGCAGGAGATCTGCAGGCTTTTTGTTGTTTGGGGCTCCTTTCCGTCGGCACGACTTGCGGCCTACAGAAGCCTTCGGGTTCTGAAGGTTTTAAGGCTTAAGGATTCGGGTTTAGGGTATGAATGGGCTGTAAGGTTTGAAGCTGATTCAGGGCTTGAAACAGGTCTACTGTTCGAACTCACAAAGCCCCGGTCCAAAAACGTCCAAACCCTCTGAACCGTACTCTCAGTCAAGTAGGCCTAGGCGGCTTTAGGGTCTAGGGTCCCAGACCTTCCAAGATCCCTTAATTAAGGAATATACCTTAAATCGTATTAAGGATCCTACTATAATTTAAGGGATATTCCTTAATTGAGGGATTTAGGGTTTACTTATAGTCTCCATTGTAGTTCCGATTTTTGGTTAAGCAAAAAACTCTATTATAGGATCCTAACCATAAAATTTGTCAACCAAAACAAGGAACTACAATGGAGACTATAGGTAGGGTTAAGGGTTTATAGGCATCCGGAGATCCGAAAGTGCGAAGTAGATCTCATATGAGTTGGCTGGCAAATACTTAGGTAGTTGCAAATCACAGCAGAGCACCTGCCACGGTGCATTTGCCGAAATCTGCAGCTTCAGCCGACAATGCTGGGATCTTGTTGAGGAACTTACGGTAATCTGCCATGCGATGGACCTCGAGGAAAAAGTCTGGTGTCCGCAGTTTGGTCGCGTGCTTTCCGTACTCAGAACTCAACACTCGAATCCAAGCTCATGGATTTTTTCTCCACGCTCTCGCATTGTCTTGCCTGCACATGTCATCTGGGCGTCTTGTCTGAGGACTCCGTTTAGGGACTATCAGCTGCAAGAGAACTATTCTCGGCAACTACAGCCTCAATTTTTGATGGCATGCGCAGACGTGCACCCAGGAAGAGTGCCCTGCGTAGATTTCTAAACCCTGGGCCGGAAATGCTGCTGTCAGCTATCGAAAGTCGGCTTGCCAAGAAAAGAACCTAACACGGGAGACTAGACTCTTCCTTTGGGCATGATGCACTTGCACAATACAGGCCCCTTCTGTTGCATCGATAAGTCCATGTAATTGCAGGTTGAACCATTGCACATCCCTCCACGAGAACACCAAAAAACGACTGGGAGAAGATGGCTTCTTGCTTTGCTCATTCACTGTGGCTAAGAAGCCCCTTTTTTGGTTCTCTCCGTCTCCCTCTCTCTCCTTTGCTCTCTCCCTCTCCGTCGCTGTGTCCTCTCTCCTCTCCCTCTCCCTCTCCCCTTCCCTCTTCCTCACTTCCCTCCTTCGCTCTGCCTCCCTGTTGGTCTCGCTTTTATCGTTTTCTTTCTCTCGCCCTCTCTCTCTCTCGCTCTCTCTCTGCCGCTCTCTCTCTCTCTCTCTCTCTCTGTGTCTGTGTCTCTCTCTCTCTCTCTCTCTCTCTCTCTCTCTCTTCTCTTCATTTGCACCTCCATCATAAAGTCCCTAATTTCCTAGGCGCAGCGAGTAGTGGGCTCTCGCGGCTATGTCTTAGACACACAATTCTGCAGAGACCGTTTGTGCACGTGTGTCTCCCTAGAGCACAGAACAGTAACAAGGAATCTAAGACGTGAAGCCACGGTTTATATAGAAATAAACCTGAACCGAAAATCCTGATCCGTCAGCAGATGGATTGTGGCTCACCATCGTTCCAAGCGGAACATGTCGGAGTCCTTCCCGATGTCGTGGCTAAACCTGACTTCTGAAGCCGATATTTCAGAAATCCATTCTACAGGCCTGAGTAGCTTCACTAAGGTCTTGGTGTATGTTCTCGCTCATTATGGGCTGTAAGAGTACATCGGGGCACGTTGATCACTATCTCTGATTGTTCGGACATCTATGTTGACCGTGGGTCTCAAGGTATCTGAGCATGGTGCAGCGGACTTCTGCAACTGTGCTCCAAAGGCAAAGTCCGCCACATTCGAGGGGCCTGGACAGTTGGAACACGCTTGTGAATTGTACTTAAGCTGATCTAAGGAATCGACGGAATAGTACTGGTATTGCTAAATACTCCAGCTTCTGTTTCTTGCCAAGTAAGTTTGAGCCTAGTCAGCACCGTTGACTGACCCAAAGTGAGGGCAAGGTAGCACTGGCGAAATCTAGGAATAGGAACCCTGAGGCCAGTCGCAACCATACAACTACTTGCAAATTGAAATATCGTCACAAATACCAGTGCCCGGGCACGCCCTCTGGGAAAACTAAATCCCAGTAGGGGTGCCAATTAGACAAATGCTGCGAAGTTGATGCCCTAAACATAACAACTTCGTACACACACGCATACCATACCCGAGTCGCGCCTTCATCCCTTCGTCCATGTCGCAACATGCACTCCAACTATTAAGCTTATTGCGGTTCTATATTAGGGGAACCTTTATCGTATTAAGGGCTCCATTGGGACCCCCCGTTGTCGAGCTGCAAATTCTCGATAGGCTCGGCGGCAGCTGTATTGTCGGCTGCAGCATGCAGCACACACTGGCCAAAAGGCGACAGTTGCTCGTCCTCGGAGGCAGCGGCATCACGGAATTACGGCGTTAAGCCCCTCGGGATTTAGGGGGCCATTCTACAGAGGTTCTCGGCAGTTCATGGGGGATTTTGCAACTCTTGCCAGAAACCAAAGCATGTAGTTCCGGATGACAGTCGCAGGTTGCTCCACATGTATTGTACCTGGTCCTGTCCCTAAACCCCCAAATCTAAAACGCAGATGCAACTGAAACCTTGAAAATACCTACACGAAGTTAAAGCCCTGCACAACACATAGGGCAATCCAACATGTTGCAGCTAACCCTAAACGCTATGAATCCTATAAACGTAAACCCTGTAAACCCCACACCTTCCTTGACAGATTCATTAGGTACGGCCCCCATACAGCAAGAGTCTATAATAGGGCTACTATTAAGGTCCTACTATATCTGTGTTATGAATATTATTCAACTATTACCTGGGCTTTTAAGTAACCAGGGAGAAAAAAGTATAAACTTTTATTTCACAAGGGTTCCTTTAAGAAAAAAGTATTAAAGTATGGTACTCCAAAGCCCAGTTACTGAGTGGGGGCCGTACCTAACAGATTCAACTGGATAGACCCGAATCCCCAGCCCTCAACTCAACTCTCAAAGCGAACCTCCGAAGAGAGGATCCCAAAAACCCCAAGCCTTACACCCTAAACCCTAAACCTTTAAAGGAGCCCTAAAGCATGCATCCCTAAACCCTATAGATCCCTTTAAAGGACCTCTTATAGATCCCTTTAAGGGAACCCTAAACCATCCGAAAGCCTAAACCACCCTACCTTAAGCCGGAATAACCTACCTTTTTAAGGATTTATATAAGGAAATCATCATAAGGAACCCGAAAAAGGTAGGTTATTCCGGCTTAAGGTAAAGCCTAAACCCTAAACCTTCAACCTAAAAGCTGAGGAGCATTCAGAACCTCCTCCATCTCTATGAACTCGAAGGTCTCGCACTCCTGTGAATACTAAGAGCCCTGAACGGTTCAACTACGGTTTCCAGGTTTAGGGTTCAGGGTTTGGGGGTTTAGGGGTTTAGGGTGTGGGATTTAAGGTTTAAGGTTTAGGGCTTAGGGGCAGAATACGGGGCAGAATACGCCGCAAGTACGGGCGCTGCGAAGACATATGTGTGGGTAAACCGTGACAAAACTCTGAAGCATAGAGCTGGAAATGTCCAAGCTTGAAGTGGAAAACCCAAATCCTGAAACCTGGCCCTCAAACCGACGCTTGAGGACTCACCATGATGTTCAGCTCCTGACGGGCCTCTGCACGAAATTTCCGCGAGAGAGACACGAGTCGAGATGAAGAGTTCAAGGCCAACCATGACTCCATGACCGGGTTCGCTGTCTTGGGAAAAGCTGGACCCGAAGGAACCTACCTTTTTTAGAAGGTAAGTTACTTGGGGTTAAGGTAGCGGTTATTGCTCTAGGCTGCCCTGAGGGCTCGAAATTTGGAAATCGGAGAAATTGAACCGCCCCGCGCCCGAAGTCGATTAAATTTAACCGCTCTGAGAGGTTTGAAGCCAAACAAACAGAACCCAGCGACTTCTCGCAGCGCCTCCCAGAAGGATGCCCCAAAGGCTTTGAGAGGCGCATTTCTAGGTTTCTGAGTAGCCCCTTCATAATGCAGTTTTTTCCTTCTATTCGGGTTTAGCAAGGGGACCTTAACATGAGAAGGGCCAAAGGGTGCTACTCAGGAACCTAGATTTCTAGCATGTGCTCAGGCATCATATCACCGTGGTCACAGGTGAGTCAGAACAGGGTCTTGCGCCATGCTCTGAACTTTCTGCTGGCGTTGCAGAATTGAGACGTTGCGTTCCAACGGGTGATATGGCAGCTGGCTGATTCGATCCTCCATCAGCGCACACCAGTCGGCACACATCCTGGGCTCGAAAGACAGAGAACTGGAGTTCGAGATTGCAGCTTAGTTGGTATGGCCTGTTGATGCCAGCATAAAGCATCGTGGCATGGTGTATGGTGACGGTACTCACACCATCTTCAAGTGTGGTCCGGAAGCGGTATCTGAAATCCACAGATACCCAGATACGCTGATATGCTCTCATGCTAAACGACAACTGAAACAATGTTCCCGAGGGGATCAACCAGCAACATCAGCTCCGAGCACTGAAGAACTGGAGACGGTTTACTGGAAAGGTCGGGGCTACGGCTGCAATGCAAATGTCACTGCAACTTTAACCTGAAGCACTCAAACCCGCACCTTACACCGAACAAAAATCAAAATCGAGCGAGAAAGACATTAAGCCCAAAACCCCGAACTCGGCAGCATCATGCGCACCAAGGAACTCTATGTTGGCCATAAAAACCATGCCGTCGAAGAACTCGAAGTCGGGTGTTCCCTCCTGCTTTCAAAGGAGCCTAAGTACCTACATAATGGAAACATGAAAATAGGGTTTCTATAGTAGGAACTGGCATTACACTTGCTGTTTGGGTACGTCTCCCCCCTTTAGGTACTTAGGACCCTTTCCAATTGGGCTGGTGCTTTTTACTGCAGAAACGCAGGCCAAGCTCGTGTTTCGGTATGAGGGTTTCGCATCTCGGGTTCTGTGGTTTCCTGAAACCCTGAACACCAGGCCTAAAGAAGTAAGTAGACACCATAATGCTGCCACCTCTGTCGTCAGCAGGGAGCTTCGGTTCAGTGTTTCGTCCCTCGGGTCATATGGACCTGCCTGTCTGCCTGCGTCTGCAATTATATGTATATTGTTCTCTACAGCTTCATCTATTCCAGCCCAAATTTATCGCATTCTTTAGAATTGCCAGTCAATGCAAATGTTAGTGATACGTGCTGGGCGTAAATGAATGGCAAGGAGCTGCAGGGAGGGAGGGAGGGAGGGAGGGAGAGAGGAAGGAAGAGAACCAGCGAACGACGAAACAGAAACCGGATAGAACCCAATAAAGATCCCTTTAAAGGAACCCTAAACCCTTTAGAAGCCTACTTATAACTGCCCAACACACTGAGTCATCTCAGACTTCTGAATCGCGGCTGTAGGTTTTCTCATACCGTTTACAACGTGCGATGAGGGCATCATGTGGGTAGTTGTCAAAATTATGGTCCCTTTTTTGGGTCCCTAATATAGTATGGCACATAATATTTAGGGTACCCAAAAACGTACCATAATTTTGACAACGACCCGTGTGTATCGGATGAGTGTATCTCGCACATGGGTGGTTGCACACATGGTTGGAAGTCATGTCAGTCATCTGCTTCTGACACCAGGGTCACCGGGGGGTTGCACTAAGCAATTCTCACTGTCGTGGATGCAACTGTCACACACTGTCTTCAAAGTTCCATCAAAGACTGTGTCTGCGTGCCAGAGGAGGAAGCTCTAGTGCCAACGTCTTTGCCTCCTTCAGTCTCGGTGAATCGTTATTATGCAAGCTCGAGCTGAAGAGTAAGGCTGCGTCCAGGACTTAGGGGACTTATAGCCCCGATTATAACCGAATTACTAAGCCCCATGATCATTTTGAATAGCTCCAGAATTCTGACTGAAATCCGAGTTCTGCCCAACCCCGGCACGCAAAGTGAAATCTCAGGCCAGATGGCAACCCTGCAGCACTGTCCTCCGACCGGTTGATACCTGGGACAGTATGGAGACTGGTTTTCTGACAACTCCAGAAACCCCAACTAAACCCGAAACCCTAAATCCCTAACATTTCTTACACTGAACTAAACTCTGAACCCCTAAACCCTAAACCCAAAACCCCAAACCGCTAAACCCGAGATCGAGTGGCTGCACGAGCTTGGCATCTTAGTATATGAGAGTTTCCGAGAATGCGGGACCCCAATGTAGTACCATAAATAGTGGGATCCTTAGTATAATGACCTCAACAAGAGGTACCCGTAATTTTCGGTAACTTCCATATCTGGAGTGACATCTTAGACCAAAAAGCTCTGAAGCTGAATCCCAGCCTCTTTATTCTCTTTGATGCTCGGACAAACCTTAATGAACAAAGGCCTTAAACAATTGGAATTAGGGTTTTGGGGTATATTATGGCTATAATCAGGAACCCTAAGGCAGAGTCTTGGCATAACTTGGCGGTTAGCTCCCACTTTACGGGCCTCCCACCCCCGGCGACAGGCGATACTGGCTTGGCATCTTATTCCGACCGTGCAGCAGGTGTAAAATGCCACCTGGAATAAATTAGCAATTGTACCCCCTGCAGCTCGTTCTAAGTATTCTGGCCTCTGTTTCCTCTATTTGCGACGGACCCTAATATAGTACCCTAAATAATAGGATCCTTCCTACAAGAGGGAGTGTCGACAGGCTTTTGGGCCCAGCAAGATCTGCATGTAATTATGCGACGACAATGCCTTGGACTTCAGACCAGGCAACAAACCCAAAGGGTCCAAGTAATGGTCGAGTATATACTTTGGGGGCCAAAATACCTACTAAGTACCTACTATGATGGTACTTGGACCCTTTGGGAAACTAACTGCAGCTGCCAAGTGCACGCATCCCGAAATGCTGAACCTGCACCGCGTGAATTCAAACAAAACCCTCTGAGCGCACAGAGCACACAAAAGCAGGTCCAACATAAGAAGGGCAACTTGGAAACACGAAGGGTGCCAGTCGATGAGCTTAGACTGTCAAACCGCTGAATGACCGTTGTATGAATAACTGGTTCGGCGATGGTTTGGCGGTGGCCATCTTGCTTGTTGCGCCTGCTGTCACGATGGCCACCCACACCTTCACCTGCCCCCGCAACCCCAGCCTTCAACCCGGAACCCGAAGCCCCGAATTACGGGCTAGGATCGTGTATGCTATGAAAGGTTCGACGAGTGCGAATACTGGCAACACAGCACGTGTGCACGCCATAAAGCTAGTGTATCAGAAGTAATCCATTCCTTGATGTTTTTGGGTAGCTGGAAGCGGAAGGTGGTGATACGCCCCCTGAGCCCTAAGCCTGAAGCCTTCCCAAAAAGTCCTAGGTACTGTTACAGGGGATACTTTCCCAAGTCACGACAAGAAATCCTAGTATCGAAACCCCTACATTCCACTATAATTGTTGGTGCTTTGGACCCTTTGGGCTTAGACTCGTAGAAGAGTCATCAAGTTGAGTGAAGGAGCGTTGGAGCAGCGCTGCAGAACTCGGAGCCTGACGGCGAAGGGACCAAGGACGGGGTCTCGACAGTCTAGACGTTGGGTTTAGTGTTTGGGGTTCAGGGTCTAGGATTTTAGGGCATTTAGGGGTTCAGACTTTGGGTTTTGGGTTTAGGGATGTGCGTATCACTCCTGTACCCAGAACCACACAAAACATACCATAATTAAACACCCAAAGTGCTCGGGCTTTTGGATCGTGAGTTAGAAACGTCTGAGGTTGAAGGTTTGGGGTTAAGAGTTTACAGGTTGAGGGCGTAGCGGTCTAGACTCAGAGACTGTAGGGCTTATAGTCTTCACGATTTCGGGGTGTGCAGGGTTTGGCTGGCAGAAGGGTGGCAAGTCGATGCTCAGGTCGTCTGATGCCGTAGAAAATCTCATTCCTGCCTCGAAATCTACCAGGCACAGCCACCGTATTGTCGCACGCGTATGCTCA
Organism: Symbiodinium sp. CCMP2592; assembly: GCA_905221615.1. NCBI lineage: Eukaryota > Dinophyceae > Suessiales > Symbiodiniaceae > Symbiodinium > Symbiodinium sp. CCMP2592. Next base: position 2,063,070 of record CAJNDT010000557.1, on the reverse strand, counting down.
AACAGGCCTGTATGTATGCTCCACCCCGAACCCTTCCTTTTCGGGAGTTTCACAAAATGACGGGACTAAACAAAGCGTCTGAAGAATTATTCAGGTGACTCACTAATTAACAATGAACCTATTAGTCTGAGTCGTATCCCCTTGTGTTGTAGCAGCACCACAACAGACACACAGACCGCGTTGATTCCGTTGAGAAGAAGAAGCCCTGTACCAGGCAAGCCCAAAAAATGCGGAAACCTTGGCATAAAAATAACACCAAACCCTCAACCCCCACAACTCTGAACCCCAAACCCTAAACCCTATAACCACTAAACCCTAAAACCCAAGCCCGACCAGGAATTCCAACTGACAGGCCCTCTCACTATTGCACGCTTGCTCCCAGTGGCCCGGGCCTATACGTACAGACATCTATGCAGCCACACTTACACATGTGCACGCGTGCGCACACAAACACAAATACACAGACAGACAGACAGACAGACAGACAGACAGACAGACCGACGCACAGACAGACAGACGGACAGACAGACAGACGGACGGACAGACACAAACACACACAGAGACACACACCCAGAGACAAATGTTCGCGAACCTGCACCTTCGCCATGAACGTGGTGGGCTTGTACCTCAGAATACTCGTTGAAGATGTAATTGAGGATGCACCATATTCCAAGGCAGGCTATGTTGCGACCAAATATAGACTGGGGCCTCGGGAGTTGAGGTTGAGGGATCGTTGGTGTGGCCTTGGCCGTAACCATTAGATAACGTCTTGAGGCATCGACTTCAATCCTAGCTCTGGACATCATCGACACTGACTCAGCCTAGATGAGCACTCAGAGAAGTGCGTCCTCAAGTCCGAATGCTGGAAAACCAGGTCGTCAAACATGAGTGCGACAACTCCGAAAATCCTGAGCGAGTCCTGAAGCCCGAAATCGAGAAGCAGAAACGCCTAAATCGCAAAACACACTCGAATCTAATTCATGGCACCGGTAAATCCTAGACCCTACATCGCAAAGATGCCTTAACCCTAATTCCTAAACCTAAACCACAACCCCAAACCCTAAATCTAAGAGCTTAATTGCCTGAACCAACTCCTGAACCCTTGATCCTAAACCCCAAATCCTAAATCCAAAATCCTACTTCTCGAAGCGAGCAGCGTCGATCCATCTTTCGTCTGGCTCTCTGACTGAAACTGCCCGTTGCGAAGGAAGTCCCTCAGGCCCCAGGCAACTATGGGTTAGGGTTTAGGGTTTAGGGGTTTGGGGGTTTAGGGTCTATAGGGGTTTAGGGTTTAGGGGTTTAGGGGTTAAGGGGTTTAGGGTCTAGGGGTTGAGGGGTTTGGGGGTTTAGGGATTTAGGGGTTTAGGGTTCTTACGTTTGTAAAGTGGCAGTTGTTAGAAAGTTAGAGCATCGGGCTTCTTGAGACGGATTTCGCAAAGTTTACTGCATGGGTTTCAATATTTCAAAGTCGAAAAGGAGGGACCCTTAACGGGGACCCCTACCCTATAATGGGCTATATAATAGGGATATTAATAGCTATATTAAGGGGGTCCTCTTTTGTTCAGGGTCCCTCCTTTTAGCCTTGGAATATTGGGAGCTTAATGACCAGACTGGGACCAGGGTTTTGGGGGGTCAACTATATTGTATCGATGATGAGGCTCGGGAAGCATACTACTGCATACGAAATATTCCGACCCCCATTTAGGTTGTGTAGTATATAACTCTTGGGGAGGCCTTATAGTCTTATACAGTGTGTGTCTGTGTTTGTGTGTGTGTATTTCGGTCAGCAGGTCAAGATTCGGAGGGCTATGTCGAGTCGATGGCTTAGTTGTCGCTGACAGGCTCCTAAATTCCAAATCCGTAAACCCTAAACCCTAAAGGGTTAAGGGGTTTAGGGTGTGGGGGCTTAGTAGTGTTTATGACCCGGAACTCATGACTAAACCCCTGTTGTCATAAGTCCTAAACACCCGGCGCAACTTCAAGACCCCACGCCCCTAAACCCCTGAACCCATCAACCCTGAACCCCTGAAACGCCCACAACCCCCTGAACCCTGTAAGCCCTATAAGCCCCATAAACCCTATAAACTCTATGCCCCCCATAACCCCTATAAACCCTATTGAACCCTACAAGCCCGAGAAACCGTAATCTTCTGAACCCCCAAATTCCTGGAAGTCTTCGGAGATCTGCCAAGGCACCCTTGCAACTTCACGGTCCCTGGGTACATGATGTCGCTGAAGGCATGGATCTCGAAGGGATTTTAGAGCTTAGGGCGTAGTGTTTAAATAGGGTTTAGGGATTTTTGGGGTTTAGGTGTGTTTAAGTAGTTCACGGCTTTATTTGTGGTTATGCTTTTTCGGGGTTGCGAGGGTGTCTTCTTGGCTTTATGAGGGTTTGTTCGAAGATAAGGAGTTTCGAGAAAGTCATGGAATCTTGTCTGAAGGGTTCTATGTTGGAATCTTATTTTCTTTTCTGCAACTCCCACGTCTCGTGGAAAGCATTCATACGTGGTTCCATCAAATCTGCCCTGGAAGCACGTGGCCTTGTCGAAAGGACCACCCACAGCTTGATGCGAAAAAAGGCTGGCTATACTTGTTGACATTTCTCCTCAGGGTATACTTGCTCAGTATAACCAATCAAACTAGAGGATGCTCCAAATTCCGATAGTCAGACCGCTATAGCAACTGAAGAGGAGCGAGTATTTATTTTGTATATTTTTCTGTTTTTTTTGTATATTTTCCTGGTTTTAGTTCTGTTTTCCTTGGTTTTCGGAATCTAGCCTGGTGGCCGTGACCGTTCGCCACCTCTGACTGGAGTTCTTTTTTGTGTATTTTTCTGTTTTTTTTGTATATTTTCCTGGTTTTAGTTATGCTTTCCTTGGTTTTCGGAATCTAGCCTAGTGGCCGTGACCGTTCTCTGACTGGAATTCTTCCTTGCGTATGTTTTCGGGATTTTTGTAGATTTTTCGGTTTCAAAGCTTCCCAAACTTCTTCGCTCGTCTCGCGGCAGCTGCTGGACTGTCCGAAGCTCCTGCCACAATGCTGCCGTGTCTCTCACACTTCTTTTTTGCCCCGCGCGCTTATAGCATCCGCGAAGCTTCTGGATTGAAACTCTAAGACTCTGCGGTTGCGGTCTGGGTGGAGAGGCGCCTGGGACTGTAGAAATAGATTGTATGGCCCATGTCTGCTGAACCTTAATCCGCACTGATTCCTGCACCTTTGCCCTAATGCTGAGAGATCAACGACCTGGAGGATGTTTGTGGTGGTATTTTTTGTTGGTCAAACGCGTATGTGCTGTCAAGCAGCAAGCATGCCACTCTCGCACGTTCGGCGCATGCTTCCCAATTGCAGGCACACTTTTCACAAGGTGAAGGGTGTTGTTTCTAATTAAGAGATTCATCCTAGGATGTGCTAGGCATCGCGGGTTTCCAAAACGACTCCTATGCTGTCATGCAATCACGGCTTATAGCAGCGGGCGGGTTGGGGGGGGCGCAACCCCTTCCAGTTGCAATCACGATCCTCGTATGGCTGGTTTACCACAAATCACATGCGGCCGGGGGGGTTTAAGGGCGGCAATCATGATGCTCGCATGGTTGGTTTTAAACAAAAATATATGCTGTCAAGCAAAGCTGCGGTCACGCAAGCTTGCACATGGTTTAAAGCAGTGGGGGGGGTGGGGGGGCGCAGCCCCCCCGATTTGCAAGCATGATGCTCGCGTGGTTGGTTAAAACATGCGTATGTGCTGTCACGACTCCTATGCTGTCATGCAACCTGGCACACGGCTTACACAGCGGGGGGGTTGGGGGGGGCGCAGCCCCCCCCATTTGCAATCACGATGCTCGCATGTCTGGTTTACAACAAAATCTATGCGGCGGGGCGGTTTAAGGGGGGCAGCTCATGAGGATGCTCACATGGTGGGGTTTTCAACAAAACGCATATATGCTGTCAAGCAAGCTCGGCACTCTCGCACGCCCGTGGCAGGCTTTGCATTTGCAAAGACACTCTTTGCATGGTAATGGCACTGTTTCAAAAAGCCTTATATTTTATGCAGGGTGGGTTTCAAAAACGACGTCTATGCTGTCAAGCAAGCTTGCACACAGCTCAAAACAGCGGGGTCTCTGGTCTTTGCTTCTTGCTGTCTAATTATCCTGATTTCGTTCTTGGGTTCTTTCTTTGCTCCGTTCTTTCTAACACTCCTTCTGGTCGTCCTTGCTGGCTTTCTGTCTTTCGATATTCATTTCTTCTGTTCTGTCTCTCTGTCTTTCCTGCGTTCTTATTTCCTTGCTTCTGTCTGTCCTTCTGTCCTTCCTTCCTTTCTTTCTTTCTCCCCATTCTGGTGTGTTGCTTTCTTGCTTTCTTCCTTTGTTCCCGTCTTCGTTCTTTCTTTCTTTCTGTCGTCCTTCGTTCCTTCCTTCCTGTCTTTCTGTCCTTCGTCCTTTCTTTCTTTCTCCTCTTCCTGGTGTCTTCCTTTCTTGCTTTCTTTGTTTGTTTCTTTGCTCAGTTCTTTCTTTCCGGCTTCCGTTTCTCTCCTTCTTTCTTTCGTTTGCGTTCAGCCTAAAACCAGTGCCCAGGTAAGCCCTGACACCACTGCAGGCTGTAGGAGTCTAGCAAAGCAAAGTAGCGTTTTGTGTTCTGGGAAGGGGTGATATGTGATATGTACCGGTATGATTCTACGATAAGGAAGTATAACCCAGAGGCTCCATATATAGTACCATTATGGAATTAGGTCCCAAAAGACCATCCATATCATGGCGTTGGGGACCTAATTCCATAATGGTACTATATTTGGAGCCTCTAGGTAAGGAGAACAAATACCTACCATCCGCCCACGGGCCTTGATAGTTCGATGCCTATGAATGGGGGGTTGATTTATCCAGGGTCTACATAAGACCCCCTAAGCCCCTAAACACTTCATCCGAAACAAAACCAAGAAAACTCGAAGCCCTAAGCCCGAAATCCTGCAACATCTGGCCGCCTGAAACGAGACTTAACGTCTAGGGTTCCCAGTTCCTGAAAGCCACGGGACGGGGTTCATTTAAGACTAGAATAGAATGGCTTGAGAGGCGTTGCGGCAGGGGTTGGAAAGTCTTCAGCCCAAAGCCGCACAGACCTCCACACCAGGAAGAGCTTCAGCGACACACTGCCTTTGACAGATCGCAGCTGCTGAAGCCGTACGTCCGTCTTCGGGGAGTCTTCAGGGCATTCAGGCGCGGGTTCCGAAACTACGACCACAGTTGAAACCCGGCAGATGAAGGGAGAATGGCTCGTGCCATTAGCAAAATCCCTAAACCCTGGGAGGCCTTGCTACCTTTCATCTCGACATCCCCCTCCCGCAGGATGTAGGAAGGTTGGAATGGGATAATTCACGGGGTTTACGGAAAATGCACGAACCATTTACGATTTGGATACATGATACGCAAGATCGGGTTAGTCCAATTCTCTCCCCCCCCAACCCTAAACCTAACTCCATGAACCAAAAACTCTAAACCATAACCCCCCGACCATCCTCGACCCTGAAACCCAAAGTCGGCACCGAAACCTTGAGGCACTATAGTAAACCCCACAAAGTTGGACACCGGATTATGGCCAAATAGTGCGGGGATTCCCTCTACATTACTCTTAAGGATTGAGGCTATGGGGTTTCCAATTTTTGGGCTTCCACTGTAGTGAAGACTGAAACCCTACATGCTAAACCTGCGGCAACCCTCCCTCCCAAGCCATGGACTACCCAGATGCCCAAACCTGAAACCCAAGAACCCTACTGGGAGGATCATGCGACTCAGTCAGCAAGGCTGTCAGTGGCTTCATTGATGATAGTTGTATACGATATAGAGGTGTAACCCTTGTGTTTGTATGTATCTGTATATGTTCACAATGTGCATATATAGAAACACATGTATGTTTAACTACATATATATATATATACACATACTATTCTTACTGTTCTTAATATTGTCACGAAGCTAATTATGATCTAATATACCATGTATATATATCTGTACATGCGTATGTGTACATGTGTGTATATATATATATACATATATATATATGTGTGTGTGTGTATGTATATACACATAGACACACATACGTACACATGTATTGCAAGCACACCGGTTGCGAAGTCCACGGTAAGAATGCTCAAATGCCTCACGAAGGCCAAGAGGCGCCAGGGGCGGGGATTTTCGTCCTTCCGTCTGGCCAGTGGAGCAGGAATCTAAGAACCTTAGTTTGGGGGTTAGGGTTTAGGATTCAGGGGCCAGTGGAGCAAGAACCCAAGAACCTTAGAGCGATTAAGAGACTGTATGCCAGGGTCTCAAGACATGTTTATATAAATATATATATATATATATATATATTGCGGTGTATTATAACACAGCTGGCTCAACTTCAGAGGCAACATTCTTGAATCAGAAACACTCCAGAAATGCCCGTGCGTGAACCCCCGAATTTGCACAAGCAGCCCTGTCGAAGTGGCATCGGCGCTACATCCAAACCCCTAAAGGCCCAAGTCACCGAGGCATAACACAAAATACAGGGGCCTTGATGACTAGACTAGGGCTTTGGTTCAAAATGCAGTAAGCGATGAGGGAGCAAGACTGGCCCCCTGCTCCGACTTCTTTGCCTTCTTCATATTAAAGTACAGTGCATCTCAAAGCCCTGTTGTGAATATTAAGTCTCCATGTGCCCCATAAACATAAATACTGGGGAAGGAAGTACCTACAAAGAAACACTGTTATAAGGGTTAAGTAGGAAGTGCGTAGGGGAACTTAGGGCCAACATATGTCTAACCCAGCAGCACTGTTGATCTGGCATCGCCTGTGTGAATCAGCACCGGTTTCAACGCCTTCAGCCACGGGGCTCCGGACTTGGTTTCATGGGTGTTCAGGGTTTAGGACAAGTGGAGGTGAGGAGGATAGAAGTACCCAGACCTTCCAAAATCCCTTAATTAAGGAATATACCTTAAATCATATCAAGGATCCTACTATAATTTAAGGGATATTCCTTAATTAAGGGATTTTGGAAGGTCTGGGTATGTCGGATGTAGTGCACCCAAGCTCTGACTTTTCAACCCCAAACCCTGTACGCTAAACCCGTACTTGGAAGGGCAGGGGACTTAGTAAGTAGGTTATAAGTAGAGTTATTAGTACCCTAAATGGAGTTACCCCAATTATCACCCTACTTATAAGCTACTTACTAAGTCCCCTGCCCCTCCAAGTAATCCCCAACCCCCTAGACTCTGATAAACCCGAGACGCCTGCAGTAAAACCTCACCGCGACATCGGAATAATCTCACTACCCCCTAAACCCAAACCCGAGTCTTAAGCCTTAAACCCCAAACCCTAGAACCAATTCTGAAAACTTAAACCCTAAACCCTAAACTTAACTCTTAAACCTGAAACCCTAAACCATAACTCCCCGGGGCTCCACCCCTAAGCTCTCCAACTATATACCTATCCTAATTAATTCCTTCCCATGATTATAGTACAATATACCCCAAAACCCTCTTCAAATTTAATACCTTACTATGATTATAGTACAATAGACCCCAATCTCAACAGGGAATCACTTCGACACCTCAAGGGCCCCAGAGGCACGGGTTTAGGGCTTAAAGGTTTCGGCTTAGGGGTTTCAAGTTTAGGGGTTTAGGGGTGTGGGGGTTCAGGGATTTTTGGTTTAGGGGTTTCTGCATTTTGGGGTTTCCGGGTCAGGGGTTTTTGGATGTATAAACCCTAAACCCCTAAACCCCTAAACCCTAAACCCTAAACCCCTAAACCCCTAAACCCCGAAACCCTAAACCCTAAACCCTAAGAGGGGGGTTGGGGCATTTGGGTTTTATAGGGGCTCGGGAGTTCCAGCGCCCTTCAATTTTTTAGGGATGAGGTTTTCTACTAACTTACTAACTGAATAGAAATCTGATGAAGTTCGATTGCGTCCCTTCATGAAGGCAGTTCCTGCAGGCACCGAAGTGCCCAAGCTTTGTAGCGTGAGATCTTGTGTATGACATGCTCGTCCTCATACTTTTGTACACCTGATGAGTAGACTTGTATGTCCGAACTTGAGCACGTTTGCTCACACATGTAAAGGCAGTTTGTGAGACCATGATCGGCAGAAGCCAGCACTTTCTGTTCTTTCTGCGTGAGAAAATAAATCCGAAATTCGATTGCCATGGTCGCCTGAGCTCTGTTCCATACTGACGACAACCAAGTGGTTCATGTACCACATCAACCCGGAACACGAAGCTCCACAGGTTATGAGCGCCCAATCCACGCAAAGTGGTGCAGGGCAAGGCCTCCTGGCACAAGCTGTGCGAACCTACGGTGGAATGGATGCGGGTGGAGCCCGCCCTGTGACACTGGATGGAGGAGCGGCGATGAATCGAGCTATGGCCGAAGGCCAGGTCCTGTTGAATGGTGTGGCGACTGGTGGCCCCTTTGAAGGTAGCCAGTTACCACATCATCCGGAAGGCAGACCTGGTACGACGGGCTCGCGAAATGAAGAGGTGGTTGGTGCAGATGAGCCTTCATCGTCTACGCGGCCTGTGGCCGAGCTGAATGCTGGAACTGCTGCCAGGAGAGCAGTGGGGATGGATGCAGCGACAACCACGGGTGGCGGATCGCAGCTGAACACCGGAACGGGCGCGAACTCGGAAACCGGATCTGGCGCGAACGGACGAAGGTTTCAGGGAGAGGCTTTGGGTTTGAGCAGGCCAGGTCAGCAACGACAGCCCAGCCCTCAGCACTACAGCATCGGAACACCACCCAACCAACCAGCAGCAGCACCATCGCAGCAGCCTGTAACGCAGCAGCAGCCTCAGGCAGATCAGCCGACGACCTCTACTACAACCTTGCCTGTAGCTGCAGATGTTCGTGAGCCCAGTGTGCCGATGCATGGAAGCGAAGATGTTCGACAGGACTTCCTGCAGCAACGAGCCCATGCACAACTGGCGGAACAGCGTCATGCTTTGGTGACTGCTTTGCATTCCCGAGCCTCCAGGTTGATCGCCGAGGATGATGCGGAGATCCTGGAGACCACGACCAGGGTTGAGGCCAGCGAAGTGACGGAGCGCACGGGGGACCAGATGTTGTGGTTTACGAGGATCAAGGGTATGGTTCAGAGAGGCTTGGAACCTGTCTTTGGACGTATGAAACCCCTTCCTTCTGCCTCACCTACCTCCTGGTATTCCCAGTCTCCTACCTGGTCGTTGGCAACACCTTCCTTCAACAATCCCGAGCACCCGCGCATGTCTGAATTGCAGCCGAGGACCACGACCTTTACACAGCCTGAACGTGCGGGAGACCAATCTTCGAATGGGTCCCTGCAGCCGGAGGTGGTTCAGGAAGAAGTCAAGAAGGCGGTCCAAGTTGCACTTCAAGGTCGGGACGGGAAGATGAATGAGCTTCAGGCAGAGAATGCGGAACTGAAGCAACTGCTGATGGCGATGATCGAAGCGGGTTCGGAGAGAGCCGGAGCGGACCAAGGACCTACCGCAGGTGGAAGAGCGAGCGCCTCTACAAGTGTGGGGGTAGAGCCAGCTCGAGCGGCAGGAGACCAGTCGGCTGGGCGAGGGGATCTTCGAGCTGAAGGAGTGTATGCAGGCCGTGACCTACGGGCTCCTCCTGGACTACCTGTTCCAATTCGGGGACGGGGAGGTGATCCAGGAAGTGGAACGAGGACTGAGGCGACTACGGCGAGGTCTCCGAGTCCAGCGGCGGCACGAACATCAGGTGGCGGCTACGAGAATGTCGCAGGAAAGCTTGGTGGAGTGCCCAGCGAGGGCCAGGAGGCAGTCGTGGTGGCAGGAATGATGAGCGAAGTTCCGTGGCGCCGATGGACCTTTTGGCCCAGGGGATCCAACAGCTACAGCAACTGCACTTGAAGAAGGAAGGGCATGACCCAGAGTTGCTGAAGGGTTCCTTGGATTTACCGAAGCTGCCCGAGCCCTACCAGGACAACAGTGCGGTGGCGTTCCTGGAGTGGGTGTACGAGGTGGGCCAGCTCATCGGCTCGATCACGGACAAGGCAGCGGTGTGGTGGGCGGCCAATCTCGAGCTAGCCATGACAGCCTACCACAAGTTCCAGGCGGAAACACCCTTGAAGAGGTTGACGGTCCAAGTGGGTGAAGATCCAGACGTGGACGGAGAAAAGTGGTCTCGGCTTGAGAAGCGGGTGATGGCGCTTCTCCTGGCTTCGATGACGTCGACTATCAAGGCCGAGATCACAATGCTGAGGATCAACCGCGTCAAGGACTGCCTCTTCAAGCTCTACACAACGTTTTCTCCAGGGGGCGCGAGCGAGAGGGCGAGCCTGATCAAACAGCTCGAGTACATCCAGCCCCAGACCAATGTGGTCGACATGATTTCCGCCCTGAGGCGATGGAAGAAGCATGTGGGCCGTGCTTCCGAGATGGGAGTTTCCCTGCCCGATGGCTCCGTGTTGTTGGTTGCTTTGGAGGGAGCTACGAGACACATCACTGAGAACAACAAGGACGTGGCCTTCAAGCTGAACATGGCCAAGCAGGAGCTCCGACTCCCATACCAGCCAACCTTGAGTGCTGTGATGACGTTTGCAGACCATGTGGTTGCGGAGCTCCAGCAAGTGATCCCTATCAACTCCAAGGACTCCCAAGCCAAGCTCAAGGGTGCCAATGTGGATCCTGGATCTCCGGCGTCTTCCTCGACTTCGCCTTCTGGGAAAGGACAAGGGCAGAAGCAGCCTTGCAAGTTTTGGTTGACACCGGACGGTTGCAGAAGGGGATCTGCTTGCAAGTACGGCCATGTGTTTGCGACCAAGGAGGAGAAGAAGGCACGCTGCTGGACATGTGGGGCGACGACCCATCGACAGGCCGACTGCCCTACAAAGTCCGGCTCCGCTACCAAGGGGAAGGGTGGCCCTAAGGGATCTACTGAGAAGAGGTCGCAAGGGGAACCGACTACACCCACTGTGGCCCAGGCGAACGTGATGAACAACCCTGAACCCTCTACGGCTACCATGAACACCGCCTCGACCTCTGCAGCGTCCACATTGGAGCATCCGCTTACCACAGGTACCACAACCTCTTCCAGCGAACCTTCATCGGCGGCCTCAACCATCCTCTTCGCGGATGCGCAGCAGGCTCAGAATGCGGGTGAAATCAGAGAGCTGGCAGAGCAGTTCCTGGCTAAGATCAAGCGCTTGGCACCGATGCAGGCGAAGACGGATGATGCAGTGATGGACTTGGAGCTGCTACTGAGGTCGCAGGGCCTGAATGAAAGCCACGGAATGGCGCTATTGGATAGCGGCGCTTCACATGCCTACCGGGCTCCCCGCTCCAGGGAGGAGGCATCAACGGCTCGCCGGGTCAGGGTGCAGCTGGCCGATGGGAAGACAGTCTACCTCCGCCAGAACAAGGGAGGCACCCTCCTCTCAGAGGAGGAGCAGGGAGGAGGAATCATCCTGCCACTCGGGAGCCTTGTCAGCTCTCTTGGCTGCGAACTCAAGTGGAGCAGAAAAAAGGGGCTCCAGGTGCGACACCCGGTCCACGGGATCTTGCCCACGAAGCTCGTGGGGGATACGCCGGTGCTGCGTGAAGCTGAAGCACTGCAACTCATTGCGGATTTGGAACAAGTGGAACTGGGAAGACTTGAGAAGCAAACGGAAGAGGGAGTGCTGAAGATGATCGCGTCGGAAGAGGAGACGGTCACTACGTGGATGGACCATGCTGAAGCTTTTGTAGAGACCGGTGAACGGGCAAACTTGAGGCGGATGCTGTTGGACCCCGAAGCTCCTCTACAAGCTCCCTCGGAAGAAGACATTGCAGCTCTTCTGGGTGTGGACGACAAGCTTTTCCTCTCCGATGAGGCAGGTGCTCACTACTTGAAGGCACTCCCATGGAACCGAACCACGAGAAAGAGGCTCCTCAGGACAAGGTGGATCGTTCACCTGTACAATGGAGATGAGCAGGGCGCTGAGTTTTCCCACGCCGAGTCTGATGATGTTACCGTGGTTCGAATGGACATCCGGAACAACAAGGCCTTCGACCTCCGCACCTACACGCCGGCCGTGCGAGCTCTGATGTGGGCGGCGGCAAGGGGACAGATCGAGGGTATACTTGGAGGCCCACCTCGAGGATCGGAGTCTGGCTCTATGCTGTATAGGCGGATGCTTCTCCTTTGGCTGGTTGCACACACCGGGGCAACGGCTTCAGGCTTATGTTCGCCCTTCTTCATGATGGAGGCTCCAACCTGGCATCCGATCTGGACGAGCTTTACCTGGTCGCGCTTCAAGGACGAGTTTCGGTACCTGAAGTACCATGCGGTTGCGGCCAGAGATGGTGTGTACTTTATGGCGGGCACGCTTCAGTTGTCTGATGGAGTGTCGGTGAGCGAAGGGGAGATCCCGGACTTGAACTACAAGACCCCTGCATCAGCGTGGCCCGTCGAGCTCAAGACAGGGTTGGCGCATTCAATGGTGCAATGGAGGCAACATGACCGGCGCAGGGAAGAAGTGACAATGTGCAAGCTCGGTGGGCCCAGGGAGATGAACGCGAAGGATTTGGCCTACTGGGAGAAACATGTACGAAGCGGGCATGTTCCTTATGATCGCAGATGCCAAACCTGTGTTCGGGCAGCAGCGACCGGACGGGCACATCGACGGTGCCTGGCCCCTTCGGCCTACACCTTAGGCCTGGACATTGCCGGCCCTTTCCGCACAAAGGGCGAGAATGCTGATGAGAAGGGCTTGCGCTACCTACTTGTGGGGGCGTACTCACACCCACGAATCAACCCCGACAAGGACAAGGACCTTCCTGAGGAGGAGGACGGTGAGTTTGAAGCCGAGATCGATCCGTTCGAGATTGACGAAAGGGCAGCGGTACCAGTTGAGGAGGAGGACGATGATGAGCAGAAGGCCATGAATGAGCGGTTCAAGGCCCTGTACAAGGACATCGGTGATGAGATTGAATACCAGACCCTCCACTTTGTGGTGCCGATGAAAACTCGGACGTCCAAGGAAGTACGGTCGCGGATTCAGCAGATCTATCTTCAGCTTCGGCAACAAGGGCTTCCTCTGGTGCGGATCCACAGCGACCGGGGCAGGGAGCTCATGGCTAAGGAGACCAGGGCATGGATGGCTGACCGGGATATCCTGGCTACGACTGGAGAGAGCCAGCAGCCTCAACAAAACGGTCGGGCGGAGGCACTGGTCCGGGTCATCAAGGGCAGGGTCAAAACGCTCCTCCGAGCAGCTTCCTTGCCTATGTCATGCTGGCCACTTGCTGCACAGTTCTCTGCCAGGAGACAGCGAGACTTGGCACTCGGAGACCGAACCGATGAAACAGTGCCGTTTGGGGCACCAGTGCACGTGAAACACAAGAGGTTCGGAGAGGGTGGAAGTTATGACCTCGCTGAACGCTGGCGCTCAGGCAAGTTCGTTGGGTATTCTTCGGACGTTCGTGGAGGCAGAGTGGTCCGTCATGATGATGGAGGCTACACGACGTCGGTGCACATCAAGCCGTACCTTGTGGACTCCGACGATTTGGTCGAGCACGGGCCCTTTGAAATGGAGGTTGAAGATCCGGTGAGGAGGATTCGAGGGAAGTCCCGATTGGCCCAGCTAGACACCGACCCGAAGGAAGAAGTAGATCGCAAGGCGAAGGAGCTTATGGATTCCGAGCGCTACGACTTGGAGAGCGTGGTTGCGATGTGGGAGCTCTTGAAGCCCTATGCGAGATCTACTACAAGAACGACCCAGGGTGAAGGACTCCAATGGTTGATTGGCCAGTATACGCATGGAGGCCAATGCGGGGCCACCTTGGACACGGATCGGTTCCCTTGGGCTACCTTATACCTGGTGAAGGCGTTCACCCACCTCACTGGGGAAAGTGATTTCTCATCGATCTTGATGACGGAGGACGTCGGGATGAGGATACACCGTGATGTCCACAACCACGCCGACCGCAACAACGTGTTACTTCCTCTACTACCTTGCGAGCGTGGAGGTGGAGTTTGGGTTGAGTCCGAACCGGAGGACTACGATGTGGACGATAAGTGGCGGCAACTACCAAAGGGAGATTGGCGTCGTGGAAGGGTGATGGACCTACATCCTGGAGTTCCCATCAAGATTAACCCCAGGAAGTTCCACCAGACCGAGGACTGGGAAGGAAAACGGTTGGTTATGACCTCATTCACGCCAAGATCTACCAGGTTGAAACCTCCCGCCTACATGAAACTCCTGGACTATGGTTTCAACCCACCTCCTCTACCACCACAAGTCCCAGAGCAACTGCAGCGGAACATCCTCAAGATGATGAACCTGTCTGGACCAAGGGACGGCCCCGACGCAGTCATGTTCCAGATGAAGGACCCTGGGGAAGAGCGACCAGGAAATCAGTCAGGAGCTGCAGCAGCTACAGGACGATGTGCTCGGGAGACTTCAGGAACGACGTGAATGGCTTCAACAGTTTCTGGCTGAGGAGGAGATCCTGGCTGAGGAGTTCAATACTGTTGGAGAAACCATTCGGGATGAGATCAAGGAGATCAATGTGGTGGTCCGGGAACTTATCCAGGATGTTGAGGACCAAGTTCGGTCAGTGGAGAAAAGGTGCAATGACCTGTACCTCAAGGTGGCCAATGTCACGGATGACAAGGAAATCGGCGACATCGAGGAGTACTTGATCAACCTCAAGAAGGATTTGGATGTCACCCTGGATGTTCCCTTGGACCAGGTGAAGTCCAATCTTGAGGAATGGATCGAGCCCATGAACAAGGAGCTTACGAATCTGGAGGCCAAGACGAATGCGATCGAAGCCCGGCCCATGGCGGATGCGAAGAAGCTTGTGAATGATGGGTCGCTTATACTCATCCCGGGCAAAGTCGTGTTTACGGTCAAGCCTCCAGCTCCTGAGACCAAGGCCGAGAAGAAGTCAAAGGGGGCGCGCTGGAAACGCAAAGCCAGGATCGTGATATGTGGCAACTTAGCCACGCAGTCCTTGAATGGGCAAGAGCTGTATGCAGCTGGCGCCTCTGTTGAGGCGCTCCGCCTGGCTTTGGCACTTGCGTCCAGCCTTGGATGGCATGCAGCCGCCACTGATGTCTCAGCGGCTTTCCTCCAGGCCGAGTGGCCATCGGATAGGCCGACGTATGGAGTGATACCCCCCCGGATACTCGTGCAGGCGAAGCTCGTTCCGGACAACGTTGTGTTTGTGGTGAAGAAGGCGCTCTACGGTTTGCGTGAAAGCCCGGCGCTATGGGCTAACCACAGAACAAGGATTCTGAAGGAGGTGAGCGTCGAGGCCCCTGGTGGAAGGGTTTGGCTAAAACCGCTGATCACGGATGGGGAGCTTTGGATGATCCTACAACTACCACCTGATGCTGAACGACCTCAACTCCGAGGACTCCTGGTGACCTATGTGGACGACCTGTTGTACTTGGCTGCTAGGGCATTGATCATCCTCCTCCACACCAAGATTGCGGAGATTTGGCCGTGCTCAGCACTCGAGTTTTCAGACCAGGGTATCCGTTACCTTGGAATGGAGCTGTTTCAGGAGGAGAACACGTTCACCCTTGGCCAGGAGGCATATGTTGCCAATTTGGTCCGACTTCATGGGCTGGACCCGGGGGAGAAGGCAGGTCTGCCGTGTCCCAAGGAGTGGATCCAGGACACCGACATGGATGGCGAGGCTGAGAACTTCAGTGCCGAGGAGCTCACCCGGGCTCAGAAGATCACAGGTGAATGCCTATGGCTTGCTTACCGTACTCGCCCGGATATCCTCTACGTCACGAACTATATGGCCGGAATGACAGCGAAGAAGCCGGTGAAGGTCTACAACGTGGGCTTGAAGGTTGTGGCCTACTTGAACGCGACTGCGGGTCTCAAGTTGAAGGTCGAAGCCGAGGCAGAGCCAAAGCAGTCCACAGAGCCAAAGCAGTCCACAGAGCCAAAGCAGTCCACAGAGCCGAAGCAGTCCACAGAGCCAAAGCAGTCCACAGAGCCAAAGCAGTCCACAGAGCCGAAGCAGTCCACAGAGCCGAAGCAGTCCACAGAGCCGAAGCAGTCCACAGAGCAGTCCACAGAGCAGTCACACGACGCAGGCTTCAGGGTTAGGTTGTCGGGTTACTGTGACGCCTCGTTTGCGCCATTCGGTGGCAAGAGCTTTGGCTGCAGTCTGGTCATGGTTGGGCGTACGCCCATTTCCTGGAAAGCAGGTAAGCAGACGATGGTGGCTATGTCGGTTTGTGAAGCTGAGCTCATGGAGGGTTCTACGTGTGCGTTGCTGCTTGAGTCCACCCAGGCCATGCTGCAGGAGATTGTCCCCAATCTGGCAGTACCCAAGCTGTACATAGACAACATGGCGGCCCACAATATCATGAACGGTGCCACAGGAAGCTGGAGAACCAGACATTTGAGGATTCGCCACTCCTATGTTCTAGATCGCATTGCTGGTGGACAACTGCAAGTGAACCACTTGGCCGGAGAGGATCAACCCGCAGATTTGCCTACCAAGTTACACAGCAAGGTTCGCTTGTTGCACCTACTTGGAACATGGAATATGGTGGGCATTAGTGACCTGGACGGTAAGAAGGCGGTACAGTGCTTGAAGTTGGGCTGCCTGTTTCTTCTTTTGCTGGCGGTGCAGTCTCTGGCAGTGGCGGCTGAGAAGGAACCTTTGCAGGTCACGGGAACAATGGAGCTGATCACAATGCTTATGCTGTCCTGTGTTGCTGCTATCGCGATGTGGGAGGCAGCAAGGGCATGCTACAAGTGGATGGTTCCAGCGTGCTGTGGATCGAAGAGGGCGAGGAGAATCCAAAGGCTACGTGAACTGGCGAAGGCGGCAGCAGAGGCTGAGATAGAGAAGTGGGCGGAGCAGGAGGACGTCGTGAACTCGGAGCAGATTGCGAGGACTCTACGGGGAGTTCTACGCGAGGAGCGGGAGGATGCAAGACCCTCCACTGCAGCGAGTGCTATGACTCCAAGAACACCAGAGGGACCACCAGAGCCCTTGGGAACTCCGTCCCGAACCAGTGTGTTTGGGGGTACTCGACCATCAACACCCCCGATTCCCCGGAGGAGAACACCTTCACCAACGCCGAGCCCCTTTCGTCGAGATTCAGGCCAATTTGAACGTGAACGTGTGATCAAGGACGTTCTTGAGCTGCTCACGGTGAAGAGCTTGAAGATTGGCTTGGAGGCAGAAGGAAGGGCCGTGACCGGCGTGAAAGAGGACCTGGTGAGAAGACTGGGAATTTTCCTGGGTGATGAACCGCCCCCGGATGGGCGACCTACCACCAGGCAGCTCCGCTACGTCCTATATGTCTGGCGACATCAACGGCTCGCTGGAAGAACGGAGCTGACGTGGGACATCCTGGCTTCGAAGACCAAGGTCTCTCAATGGCTCCATCAATGGAAGGACGCTTGAGTTGTGACCTTCGCCGCAGGCATCGGTCAAGGAGGAGTGATGAAGTTCGATTGCGTCCCTTCATGAAGGCAGTTCCTGCAGGCACCGAAGTGCCCAAGCTTTGTAGCGTGAGATCTTGTGTATGACATGCTCGTCCTCATACTTTTGTACACCTGATGAGTAGACTTGTATGTCCGAACTTGAGCACGTTTGCTCACACATGTAAAGGCAGTTTGTGAGACCATGATCGGCAGAAGCCAGCACTTTCTGTTCTTTCTGCGTGAGAAAATAAATCCGAAATTCGATTGCCATGGTCGCCTGAGCTCTGTTCCATACTGACGACAACCAAGTGGTTCATGTACCACATCAACCCGGAACACGAAGCTCCACAAAATCACTTCCCTAAGGCTCCAAAGTAGTTCCTTTTTGGGGCTCACATATAGAATCCTATAAGGTAATCCCAAAAAGGAACTACGATGGAGCCTCTGGGTAATTATTGAACATATTAATTATTGAACACATTAAATTAAATGGTTAAGTAATTCAATTCCAAACCTGCCGCGGCCTTCCGGCGCAGATCTGGAAACAATCTCTTGATTTTTTTAGGGAAATCCTGATTATGATTTGGGTATTAAGGGTCCCAAGCGCCTATTCGGATCAAGTTTTCTCTTGAAAGCGAGACGCCTGCAGAAACTTGCCGGTCTCCGTGTGGCTCCTCTCAGCGCCGATTTCCCCTGCGCGCAGTCGGAGGCTGGGGCTTTGGGAGATACGGCTGACGGACAAAATCCTGCATTGCCCATTATAAGGAATATACCATAATCCCCATAGTTTAGGGGGCCTTGATAATAAGATCCATTATACTATACTTAGAATGAGGAACCCCCAGAATAATATTGGTAATTATTAAGGCCCCTACTTTACCCTTAAGGTCATGCAGGATTTTGTCCATCAACAGTACCAGACCCCAAGGCTCTTCCTCTCTTTTTTAAGTGCAAGGGCTTCATTCTTCAGGGCTGGCTTAGGGTTTGGAGTCTTGTGGTTGAGGGTTTGCGTTTTCCGGGGCTTAGGCTTTGGGGTGTCGGGCGAGAAACTACAGTCGCCATTGTAGATCCCTTGTTTGGTCAACCAAGTTGTTGGCTTAGGACCCTATAGTTAGGAAATCGGTTTACCGAATACAGTTACCGGAGCCACAATGGAGATTGCAGGTACACTGTAGTGGGTTTCGCACCCGCAGTTACAAAAATAAGCATTAAGCACCTGAATCTACTGCCCTATTCCTCAACCATCCTTGACATCCTAAGCCTGAGTTCAATCCTATTAGCCTCCCTCCTTGCACCCCAAAACCTCATCCTTAGACCCCAAATCCAACGACCAAGCCTGTACCTGCAACCGTGATCCTGAAGTCCTTACACCCCAAACCCGAACCCTGAAGCCTGAATCAAGGCTTAGCTAGGTCGGCCCTGTCAAGACTCTCAAAGAGATGCGTAAACAAGATCCCTGTAGGCCCAACATCAAGGGCTAACCAAACAAATGTTCCAAAAGGCCTACCTACCCTAAATCGTGAGCCGTAAACCTTGAAAAAGGTAAACATGGGTTTACCCAAAGGTCCCAAAGTAGTTC
Source organism: Symbiodinium sp. CCMP2592 (assembly GCA_905221615.1). NCBI lineage: Eukaryota > Dinophyceae > Suessiales > Symbiodiniaceae > Symbiodinium > Symbiodinium sp. CCMP2592. The sequence goes on along the minus strand of CAJNDT010000557.1, from coordinate 2,044,079 downwards.
CTTTTTGGGGTTCATATATAGAATCCTGTAGGGTAATCCCAAAAAGGAACTACTTTGGGGCCTCTGGGTACATACGGGGTTTGCCCGTCCCGGGGCCTGAACGAAGACTTTGCTTTCCCAGGACCAGTTCCCCAGGATTTCCATGACCGCTGATGGTCCTTAGCGGGATATCACGGGGTTTAGTTTAGGCTTTAGGTCAGTGCTAAACCCTAAACCCCCAAACCCCTAAACCCTATATTAGTTCGGGCTCAGGGTTAAAAGCCGGGTTGTCGCCGTGTTTGCTTCTAGGGCTTCCAGGCGTGGCTTTCATTTCGGATGTCTCGAAGACTCCGAAGCTCATTCGGTTCCGTGTCTAAGGATCAGAGCTGCGCCGAAAATGGCTTTGGGCTTTAGTTTCGGGGCCTTGATGATTAGACCAGGGTTTTGGGGCCCATTATACCCTACAAGGAACCCCAAAAATAGTAGTATTGCGGCCCATATGCTATAGGGCTCAGGGTGTAGTGTGCCAAGCCCTGGGCATTAAGGGCCCAGGCCCCAAACTTTGTGGAACCACCTCTGACATCCGAGGGACCCTTTTGATTTTTTCCGAAAATTAGGGGTACCTTATTTTGGCGTCCTTATAATCAGATCAGGAACCTACTATTTGGGGTACTATATTAGGGTCCCCTATTTTCGGAAACTCCCAACCGCCGCCAACAGAAACGATGCGACGGAGCCTTTTAACACCCAGCCCTCGGAACCGCTCCTGGATCCATCATCTAGGGCCCCCAAAAAATACATAAGCAAAAATTAGGATAGGGATATCCCATATGGTAATTAGGGATATCCCCATGAAATGCTTATGCTTATGTGCTTTTTGGGTCCCTAATCATCACCGTATCCCGCGGTTCAGGAACTCATTGTTCATCAGGGCTTGCTGGGCCCCCCGTGCTTGCCTGCGTTTCACTTTATGCGCAACCTCTACACTCTACACCCTTAACCTCGAACCCTACGCCTAGAATTCTAGAAGACTACAAGAGTTCAAAGAATAACCAAAACGATAATCATATCAGGAATAGATTTAAGTTTGAATAACAGTATTACTGTCAGTTGATGTAATAATATCAACCCAAAACGAAACTTTGGAACCTACGCCGTAGACCTCGAAGGATCCAAGACGAAGCGCACATGCTTGAAAGCCCGCCCAAGCTTGGCGTCGCCCTTGACCTGGCTGGTGGCAGCCGGCTTCTCTAGGGGGCCTTCATGATTACACTAGGGTTTTGGCTATTTTATGGCATCATTTTAATAAGGACCCCCCCTACCGAACCGTTACAGAATACGATTATTTTCCAGGATTATATTCCACTTCACTGTTGGGTAGGGGAGGGGCCTCAGGTATGGGCTCTGTTCGACCCTGCAGCCCCAAATCGTTAAGCCCTCCTAAACCCCTAAACCCTAAACCTGAACTCGAAACCAGGCAAGTTCTTGATGCATGGCCCGCTCTTGTTTTAGCACAGCCTCCTGTCTGGGCCTCAGGGTGTCAGGCATCATGCCCTTATTCTTCACATAGCTATACAGCATCTACTTAAGCCCTAAACCTTAAACGAGCTCCTATACATATACTATATATGTGCATAAATATATGTATATACATATATATATATATATATACATATGTATATATATATATGTGTGTGTATATATATATATATGTGTATGTATGTATGTATATGTATATATATATACATATGTGCACAAAAATATGTATATATACATATATATGTATGTGCAAGGGTGTGCTATGCTACATAGGCACCTGGAGCCTTAGGGATGAGAAGAAAGGTCGCCTTACAGTGTAACTACACCAAGTGGTCAAGGCCGAGGTCCCTACTTGGAAGATCCTGGGACCTAGTAAGTCAGGCTACAGCCTAATTTGGGGTTCAAATTTCAAAGTGATTATAAGTGAAGTTATCCTACTTACGTTAAACCCTAACCATAATTACTAAGGCGCATGTTCCTTCAAGTAGAACCCGAGACCCTAAATGCCTTAGAGATTCCGTTATGGAGCCAACCCTTTAAGGCACTCCTTAAGTCAATAAGTCCCGTAGACCCTTTCAGCACAATGCTTTACAGCAGCCTTTGGATCTAACTTGCGGTTTAGGGCTTCGGCCGCTATTTAGCCTCAATGTAGGGTTCAGGCTGCTGAGACTCCGCAATAAAGAGTTGTGGCTTGAAGGCTGCAGGTAGGTCTGAGGGTTTAGGCCTCGGGGTTCTGGGCCTGGGTGGTTTAGGGATTCATAGGGCTTCGGGATGTGTTATCTGCCCAGACCTTCCAAAATCCCTTAATTAAGGAATATACCTTAAATCATATTAAGGATCCTACTATAATTTAAGGGATATTCCTTAATTAAGGGATTTTGGGAGGTCTGGGTGGAGTTTAGGGCTTGGGGTTTGCAACCTCGGTCAGGGTCAGATGCATTGAGCGTAGCAAAAGATGACTTCGCGTCTCCCAAGCCTCCACAGTCTTTTCCCTAAGGGTCCAAAGGACCCAATAATTAGGTCCTCTGGTTTAAGATAGTAGTTTTGTAGGTTAGGATTTCGGAGAGTATATGACTATTAGGTACTTGGACCCTTGGGGTTTCCGACGGAGTCCAAGCGCTCCTCTTGGCCTTTGCCTTCGGCAGCCACGCTGTCTGCGTCTTCCTCCTGGCCTCCCTCACTGGATGCACGGAGCCTGGGTAGGGGATCTACGGCCCCCTGACGCCTGAGGATTTTGTCGGCAGGGCTACCAACCCCGGACAGGGCGTTCTTCGGTCGGTGTTTGGGGAGCGGGCCAACCCAATTAAACACTATAGACAGCTTGTAACCTCGCCTGCACTCACATGCCCCAGAACAAACCGATGCAAGCGCACCGACCAGCCGCACAAACACATAATCCAAAGAACAAAGGATTTTTGACGCCGCCTTCGCTATTCCCACGAACCTAAGTCTGGTATTGAACCCTGAACCGGAATTCTTCAAAAAACTCAGAAAACTCAGCCTGCAAAGAAACTGAGCCAGCATGGCAGTCTCTACAAACTGGGTCGCTTCTTTCACGGAGTTCACCCTGCGGTAGACCTCGTCGGGCTTCTTCTAGGGCTCCGGGTGAGTGAAACTGTACAGCTGACTCCTGAAGCCCACAGCCGCATAACCTCAGAGCCTCACTTCTACACTCTTTTAACTTTGTGACGGCTACTAACCCAAAGGGTCCAAGCACCATCATAGTAGGTACTTAGTAGGTATTTTGGCCCCCAAAGTGTATATACTATACCATTGCTTGGACCCTTTGGGTAAGTTGGATGTAGGGGTTCGGAATTCAAACTCTGACACTCCTGCTTGCGACTTTTTCTGTCCCGGCTTTCATGGTGGGGTTCGGCTTTTGGTTGGCACCTAAAGCCCAAAACCCTGAACCCCAAAACCGTAAACCGAAAAACACCGCCACCCTAAAAGCCTAAACCCTGAAACCCCTCAAAACCCCTAAAGACGAAAACCTTAAGCTAAACCTGAACCCTCGCCCCCCCCAAACCCTCTCGCCCTTTTCACACTCTGAAGCAGCTGGAGCAACAGCTCGCGGAGTTTGGGGTTTAGGGCCTGAGACCTCGTATCCAACATATGGGTGGTTCTCAAAAAAATGTGGGTCCATGATTTTGACAACCACCCATATCCAAGGCCCGGAAATTTGCGAACAAGTTTCGCGGTTGAGGGCTGAGTTGCAAGCTACAAACGACGGGGAGTTCAATCGTACCTACTTGGGAGTTTCCGAAAATAGGGGTACCTTATTTTGGGGTCCTTATAATAAGGATCCTACTATTTAGGGTACTATATTAGGTACCCCTATTTTCGGAGACTCCCACTTACCGAACTGTGTCTTTCTATGGTAGTTCATCGTCCTGGTGGAATCAGCAATGTCACAATGTCGACACTCCGCTCGACTAGTCACTACACAAACTTATCATTCTGGTTCCGGAGACACAGAAGCCTCACACCCTGAACCTTTAGAAAGCCCAAACATGTTACAGACTAATGACAAGCAGCCACGTTGTAATGCGCACTCATCTGCAGAAGACGGTAGCCTCATCCGGGGATGCAAGCTTCAAGGAACTACTCGGGTCTACAGCATAGGGTTCAGGGTGACGATTTCGGCACGACTCGCGATGGGACATCGAATCGGCTACACATGGGGGGCATCAGGATGCACCCAGACCTTCCAAAATCCCTTAATTAAGGAATATCCCTTAAATTATAATAGGATCCCTAATATGATTTAAGGTATATTCCTTAATTCAGGGATTTTGGGAGGTCTGGGCATGAGGGCTCAGGGTAGGTTTGGCCTTTTATACCGCCTTTGCACTTGCCAAAACAATTGAAGCGCAATCATCATACCTTAACGTGCCAAAACCTACTTTTTTGTAGGGTCCCTATAAATTCCATATTAGGGTCCATAATAGGAACCTACAAAAAAGTAGGGTTTGGTAGTTTAAGATAGATATGAAACATCCCAGTGGCCAAAGCTATAGTACAGGCTGCAACTTGCTGCAACTAGTGGCCTATCTAGCCAGTATAACCCAATATAATCTTCGGGTTGGCTCAAAGTTTGAGTGCCCGTTTCTGCGGCACAGCTGAGAGCGGCATCCCAAACCGAAAGCGAAGTGGAGGGCTCTGAGCCAGAAGCCCTACGGCTTACATATTATGTTGTACAGGGCCTGGACTCTAATTCCAACACCCCGAACTCTGAATTTCCTGAAAAATACTCCGAATACCCAAGATCCCTTGGAAGCACGGAAATCGCAGAAGGCACACGGCCACTGACAGCTCTTGATATTGTAAGCGTAGGGTTTGGGACTACTCCGAGTTTTAGCTGAAGGCATTGAGGTCAATTTTTTCGGCAAGCCCAGCTACACATGTTCCAGAAGCCGCTTGCAGCATCGCCGCCATCGAGTCCTCTGTACATTGGCAGACAAAACAAAACAAATGGAGGGAGGGGTCCAAAAGCTTCTCCGATTCATGGTGACATACAAGCTCCAATGGTTACCAATATTCATTAAGTCCCTTACAACCCCAAAGCCGCACAGAACAATTGAAAGAACCCATATAAGAACCGTGGAAGAAGACCGTCCCTATTCTTATGAGAATGAAAAACCTATAGTAGAAGCCGTCGCCGTTGTTCTGACTGCTGCTTCCTGATGGCAATCTGAAAAGCTCAGGATGCCACCTCGTCAAAGTCGAAATAGAAGTCGTTCGTAGAAGTAGTACGCATACACGTTATCGCGAGTAGATGTTTAATATGGCATTTCTACTATGACGATATGTTTTCATGTTGCATGTAAGTATAGATATTTTAGACGTCAAAAATTTCGAATCCAATAGCGGAAAACACACAATTTCAACCGAATCTCCTGTCCCAAGCCACACCGAGCCGTCCTTTGAAGGCACCATTGTGGTCTCCCCCTTGGGAGGTTATTATGTAGGCCTCGATTCATTCCGAAGGATGCGAGTGGGACGAGTGGCCAGGTTTCAGCTTGAAAAGGTGGGGAGTCCAGCTTTAGCAGAAAGCATTATAAACGTATTCAATAGAAGTTCACTGCCATCTCCATTGTAATTATTTGAACCCGTCAGGTTTTGGGCCTTGGGAACCATGGCCTGGTCATGTTAAAGACAACCAGGACTGGCTGTTCTTTCAACTTACAGCAATATATTATATGATTTAAATTTGATACAACATGATATAACCCGGTATAGCATAATATAACGTAGCACATAATGCTGTAATATGCCGCGATATAGACAACTGAATGACTCGTGGAGCTCCGAACCGATTGAAGCATGCTTGTGAAAGATAGGTACAAGTGGAACATGCCCTTCTTGGCCCAGAACACGCGAGAGCCCGAATGACATTTGGTGCCCTGTGATGCAAAGCCTGATCGTAATCTTGCATCACAACAGTCTCCCTCACAGAGACGAACCACTACCTGATGCAGCTGAAGCTGCAGCGGTCATCTCGCTCGTTGGATGTTGGTAGGCCAGCCTCAGATTTAAGGGTGCCTACAACCATTCTGATAAGAGCTCCGCTAAGGTCCACTTTAAGGGTCCTATACGGGGTTTATGCGTGCTTCCTTCAAGGTGCCCCCCGGGAGCCCCTTAGGGCTTTTTGCTGGCGACCCAAGATCCAGTCCGGGAGCCCTGTTTTTGTGGCGGCACGTTGAAGTTTTCTGCAGCTCTGTTCGTTTAAAATTTCCCTTAAGGGTTGTGTTACGGGTTCTGCTAAGGGTCCTTCAAACATTAATGTGCTGCTAAGTGTTAGTTCAGAAGTATAGGGTAAGAAGGGCTAGTAGAAACGGACGCTACGGGTGAAGGCCTTTTTGCATGGTGTTCCTTCGGAAATCAAGCAGGTTACTGATCAAGGGAACCAAAGTACAGAACAAGCTGCAAACCCTGAATCCTGAGTGGAGTCTGGTGCTTCGGGTCTGGCGATGTAGGGATTCAGGCTCGAAGTTCATCCCTTTCAAACGGCGCACCCGACCCTGGCGCAATTAGACGTACTGGCAGATCTGCGCCCGCCCTCAACAGATTACCTGCAGTCTCCATTGTACTTCCTCGTTTGGGGTAATCAACTTTCTATTCAGTATCCTACCCATACAAACTTGACAAAAACAGGAACTACACTGGAGGCTGTAGGTAGCACCCAATATCGTCAAAATCCGAAGTGTCTTACTAGAGCGAGCAAACCCTAAATCCATCAGCCAGGCCGGGAGCAACAACCTGAGGTGGGGAGGGAGTGTGTTCAATTAGTACCAATATACTCCAGCTCGAAATCAGTTGCTGACTCGTATATCAAACCCTCCAAACCCGTTGCAACAGTTTTCTGTTGTCGGAACCCATGGGCTCTGTAGCACCTTTGTCGTAATTGAAGCGCTGCTTGAACTCCTGCTCACACACTCTGGCAGCACCAACACGGACATAACATAGACTATACCCCCAGACGGAAATAGTAGTCGTGAAAAAGGCTCAGCAGTGCGATGGAACCCACGCCGTTTGTCAGGACTTAGACCCTGAATTGAAGCAGTTTGTTTCACAACATGCTAGTGTGGTTTCGGACCCAGAAGCAATAGTAATACAGTTAATAGAGCAGCCAATCAAAGTACTACAGCTGTGGATCCTTGATCATCGACATTTTCAGTATTGTCGACTGATCGTGGTTTATTCAATTGGCATTTCCTCGATGATGCTACTCCGAGCAACATGCATGTTCTAAATGTAACATTCCTTTGCTAACTCGGGTATCCTGCGGTATCCTGGCCGTTGTTTCTACGGTTCCACTTCGGTTGCCACTAACCGAAATCATTTTGGCAGTCATCGTCCTGTCTCTATTGCTGGACTTTGATGATGTTCGTGGCGCCCACGAACCCCTAAATGCAAAAGCCTCAAATTACTACATCCCAAACCGGCCGCCGCATTTCAGATCATTAAAACCATACAGAACCCGCATGAAGCTGTAGTGCCCTTGTAGAACCACTGCAGATCCCGTTATAGAACTCTTATACCATCGAAAAACAGGTTCGGACGTTCCTTCAACTGCTCCTCAGAGCAACGCCTCTCCTTTGAATTCCTTGGCCAAACGTCTAACTACGCTTAGATGGGCTTTGGGTTTACAAGGTTGACGTGCAGGGTTCAACCCAAGCTTTGGGGCTCATGGTTTAGGTTTAAACGGTTTAAACTGATGTTTCAGGTGTGTCAAAAGGGTCTATTTGGGTTGCACTTTGAGGTATCCTAGTCTTGTAGGGTTTGATTTTGGGTCCTATGAAACCTGTGGACTAAGGATTGGTTTATCAAGGTCTTGCAAGCAGCTTGTATGTTCTGTTCGTGTTCAAGCTGAAAAGGGAGCCATTTGACTTGAGAGTTCTGGGTTTGGGAGAATGGGCATTGGGGTTTAGGGCTTCGCGGGTTTAAGCTTTCAGGCTTGCTGTATCGTTTCGGGGTATAAGGGGTAGCCATACAGGGCCCTGAATCTTGAACGCACACCCCAATTTTTTTCTTCTTGTGCGGCTCACCGTATTCTGCTGCTGTCCAACCCGCCAAGACATGAGTGGCAATGGGTGCAGGTGAAGATTGGGCAGGAAAAGCCGGAGTTTGCTAGAAGTTTCGAGACGAGGCGCCGAGGAGCCACATCAATAATTAATATGTTTCGGGCATGGACATGTCGATGTGCCGTGTGATATTAATGCACCTGCATTGTTGCCGTGTTCATATGTGCAAGGACATTGTTTCTTTGCTTTGCTGGCATTTCCTCGTATTGCCCGGGCGCTGCGCGCGCTGCAGCAAGCTGCCCCCTCCCTGTCCGTTGTCCAGCACGAAAACACGTCCGGCTGACTCCACTGACTGGCCACTCTCTCTCGCTCAGTGCTGCTTCCTCAGCTCCGAAGAGATCGCTCTCACAGGCCCAGATGGTGTCGCGGAGGTGCCACCACACTACCACCGGCTGGTCCTCCTTCTCCCTGTGCAGAGGCTGAGATGCTAACACACAGACTCGACCCGAGGCTGTTCCTGTCCCTGGCCTGTCCACCCGTGGTTCACCAGAAGCTCGCGATTTCCTTCGTCCGTCGGGCAAGTCTTCGGCAACAAAAGGAAGCAGCACTGGCGCGATATGCGTGGTCCTCATATCTAAGCGGCGCCATGCTTGGAAGCAGCCACAGCAGCCTGATATTCCTGGCATGCCTGCATCGACAAGTGACACATCAGACAACCTGCTACGCTTGCCTTCCAGCTGCAAGCGGTTCCATTCATGTTGGTTTTCTTGCACTGTGATTACAAGGCCGGCTCATTGGCTCGTCCCCGCTTTCCTATGTTGCCGGGGCGCTGCGCTCGCACGGCAGCAAGCTGCCCCTCAGTCTTCGCTGCCCAGCTCCAGCTCTTCGATAACATCTTCGGTCACAGGCCTGTCTGGGAGTCGAAACCTTTTGCAATGCCGTCCATAGCAGTCAAAACTGCCCCAGTGTCAATTTCCTGCTCCTGGTGCTGTGACGGCAAGTGGCCATGCAAGTACAAAACCAATGCTCCGAATCAATGTATTTGAATAGCAGATCTCATACCTCGACAGGACGCAGATCAACCTTTTCCTGTCCGCGAAGCAACACAGCTGCCGGGATCTAGACAGCTCTGCCCTGTTGCGACAATGGGGCACCGAGTTCTTGGCTGTAAGAGCTAGATAGCCGCTTCAAACTCGTTCCTCACCATCCAGGAGGCACATTTTTCAATTCACTCCACTGAGCTTTGGCCTGCAGCGTCGTGGCCGGTCGCGGCTCACCCAGCAGACCCGTTCGCCAGTGCCACTGGGCACATAGTGCATCTCCGTGATCCAGAGCTGTCTGGCACTGTCTGGCCTCGTTGATCAGGTCCCGCTCCCAGGACCAGGGGTGCCCTGAAAGGTACCACCCCCGGCCTGTGGGCCCATCTGTGCCCGGGGCGCGGACACACACTGGGTTCAGCTGGTTTGTCATCTGCAACATTTAATCCCCTTCCCAGAAAAACCGGTCCCCTGCACCTAAACCCCCCTTCCCCTAAACCCCATAAGCTCCTAAACCTGAAACCGCGGAGATTCCTGTGGCAAGTTCTAAACTCCCGCGTCGACTTGTCGAGTGGCTGTCGGAGCACTTTGGCTGCTTTGAACTCCTTCGCGTCAAGGTTCGCGTTCATGGGTGAATGCTTCCGTAAAGGCTTACGGAGGTTTTACAGGGTTTAATCCGATTGTTTAAGGATTCGCAAGCTTTTTAGAAATTTCACAAGCATTTGGTAAGGGTTAGTTATACGTACACCTTGTGAACCCTCTGTCGACCTCAACCTGTTACATCATGTTATGTTATACTATATTATGCTGAAGTATATAATAGATTTGCATATTGTGTTTTGCTGTATTATATTATATGATACTGTGGAGTTTGTCTGGCCTCCACACAAGCCTCGATCGCTCCCAAACTCCCGAAGACCCCAACCTTCCCACACCTGCGAAGCTCTAAACCAAATCCCCAACTCACCCCTATCCCAGACTACCATGGCCGAACCCGACATCGCCCAGTGCCCTGAACTTCAAGCCTCAGAACACCCGCAAAACTCTCGAAAACTAGACTCACTAGACTTAGACTAGTACAGTCACACCGCCCCCAAATCCAAACCCTCCTCGCCCTTGAACTTAAACCTTAAACCCGTCTCGGCTACTAGTAATTACTGAACCAACAAAACCCCCACTCCACACGCAGACATGCGCAACTCGAAACTAGCACAACAAACAACTCAGCTCAAGAATTCACTGCCTGGCGAGAGAGGTGCTCGTTCAGGGCTTTGCCAAAGTAGAGAGCTCTCTCCGTCGACATAGACCTTTGCCACAGCAATGGACCTTCAAATTATCGTGACCTTTCCGGCCACGGTAGATGACTATTACCACCATTGCTCCGTCACTGCTGCTAGTGATGTTAAGTCGGTGAGCATGCTATTGTTGTTGCTGTTGCTACTGACCTTGATGGCGTGTTGTTGATCAAGTGTTTTGTCTTTGAATTCCGGGAGTGTTTGGGAAGTTCGGCTTTGAGCGCTTCGGGGAGTCAAAAATGTGGAGGTCATGCGCGTGCATCGTGTGTGTACATACGTACATACATACATACATACAGACAGAATTACATACTTTTACATATGTACGAATTTGCGTGTCGGTATATCAGTATGTATATACATAAAGCAGATACAGATACATATGTAGATATAGAGATAAATACAGATACAGATACGGATATAGATATAGACATAGATGTAGAAGTAAACATAGGTTTCAGTATACCTGTATCGGTATCTTCAACCGTTCATGTTCTCAACTCATGAGCCAACGAACTCAATTCACTTCTTGCCGTCCGTTAGGCCGAAAAGCGCTGACCGGATGACCCCTCGCATGAAATTCCCCCTGTGCTCCTCGGTTTAGGGTTTAGGGTTTAGGGTCGAAAGCTTCTCGAAAGCTTTTCAAGACACAGAATGAAGCTCGGAAACCCCTAGCCAGTCCCAACAAAGCAAAGGTTTCCTGACGGTTCCAAAACAATTTTAGTTGAATGTTTTGCGCACATATATAGCCTTCTATCACCAACTCCTTAAACCACACCAACACCTCCGAACAAATCCAATCCAATTTGTCCAACAAGCCAGAGGTAATGCAGATGGATTCCTGCCAAGTGTTCGGCGTCCTGAAGGTTCGTCCGTTGGGGATACCCAAGCCCTGACGAAGTCTTAAAAGCATAAACAAGAATGCCAATCAATCAAAGAACATCCGGCTCCACGTCCATGTCGGCAGGTTAACCTCGAGAGTCATGTTCAAGTAAGGCATGTGGCAGGCTCCGGTCTCATACGCACCAATCCAGGGTTGAAGGAAGCAAGGCTTAAGGAGTCGTACATCCGAGCCCTACTCATGAGTTGTGGGTTGTCGGGAGCACAGCAGCATAGTGCCCCGTCCATAAACACGGTTGGAGTTTAAGTGGGTCTGTCGGGATGAAAATCTCGAGACGCCGCGGAGCTTCGAGGAAAACTAGCACAGGAGAATCATTGGCCTTGCATCAACCCTACCCTAAGCTCCAAGTGCCTAATAATCATATACTCTCCCACACATAACTAAATACTTTACTTGAGTACCTAACTATTGGGTCAACCCTCGGCACTTGCAAAATCCCCTAAAGGCCCCGTAGAAGCTTGTATACACCCTATAAGGTTCTGCAAAATCCCGATCAAAGCCATCCGCCCTCGGATGATTCACTCTGACACGACACCCAGGTGATCTCTTGAGGAGACTCTCCGGTCAATGTCGTCTTAGAAGGGGTCCGTGGGCAGTATGCGGGCGTAAGGTAACGAGACACGTGGCTAGCGCATACATAGTTGTGTATATATATATATATACATACATACATACATATGTATATATATATATATACATATTACTATGTATTCGTATATGAACTTGATACTTGTACTTATGTTACAGATATAGAGATACGGGAACACTGTTGTTGCTTTTGCCAGGCCTCTGTACTCAGTCTCAACTCCGAAACTGCAGGATCTTGTGCATTGGTATCTGCTATGACTCAGACCCTCGGATACCTCAAAACATCTCCAACAACATGTCTGGGACAACGGTCAATGGTGCTGACAGAGAGTGTGGGTTTAGGATTCAGGTGTTGCTCGGGTGCAGCGTTTAGGATCTAGCAGAACCAGGCAGGGAAGGACAGCACAGTGTTTGAGGTGTGCCACGTTTACGGCAAAGGCGGTACAACCTTGTAGTGACCTAAACCCTAAACCCAGTGCACAACTCAAGAGCTGCTGGACGTTCCAGTATGCCATGTCCCCTGCGCATGTGCTGAAACCAACAGCATCAATCTCTCAACCCGTAACACGCAGAACGCTACTACGTGATCCGTTCCCATGCAAGGGTTTGGAAGCTGGCGTCGGGTAGGGTAATTAACCAGCTATGATGTTTTGTATCTTCGTCATTCTTCTTCCCTCGCCTTACCCCCTTCCACACGCAGCCCCGACAACCATTACTAAGGCGCCTAGTAAAGAACTATGCAATCAGCCCCCTAAACCCTCAACCCCAATGCAGTCTGAGCGGCTTTCCGCACTTGGGACGGCGAGGAGGGTGCAGCACCGGCGAGGCGGAGGCGGGTGCTGTAGCTGTAGCGGCCCAGTTTGGGCTGAACTCAGTTTAGGATTTAGAGGTTTAGGGTTTAGGGTTTATAGCTTAGGGTTCAGTTCAAGGCGACAATATGCGGAACCATGGGCTTGAAACTCTCAAGAAGGCATTTTTTCCAAGAAGGCAGTTTAAGCTTCAAGAGTTCGTGCTTATAGGGCTTAGGACCCGAACCTGCGGGGTTGACTGGGAACATGGACGCCTAGATGGGTCTCGGATCTCTCAGAGATCTGCAAGAGCCGTAGGCCCTTGATTGAATCACTGGATTGATGTCCCTTGAACATCTCTGGCCAGGGTGCTCAATGAAGACCCATCTCCGAAAGTCAAGGACCCTAAATTCCCAAAGCCCTGGATCCTAAACCCCATTATAAACCCTAAATTCCCAAAGCCCTGGATCCTAAACCCTAAATTCCCAAAGCCCTGGATCCTAAACCCTAAATTCCCAAAGCCCTGGATCCTAAACCCTAAACCCCTAAAGTCCCAAAGCCCTTGAGCCTGCAGACAAAGTGCCAGGTTCAAACCGCATGGCCACGTAGGGGGACCGGATCATCCCCAGTCCGTAGGCAGTGCCAAAACCGACGCGCGGCGCCCTGGCTTCCGAGAGACTTACCTTTGCTAGACCTAAGAGTACCCTAGGAATGAAAAGGGTGCCCTTTTTGGTTTAAAGGGGCTCATAAGGGAACCTGAACCCTAAAAAAAGGGAATAAGGGCCTATTCCAGGTCCTAGTTTGGTTAGTAGGGAATGGAAGAATGGTAGTAATATGTAGTAATAGTAGCTATACGTGTACCCCATTCCTCCATTCGATACTACTAACCAAAGGTCAGGAGAGCCGCGCCAAGGCTGAGAAGTAAAACCCTCAATACTGCATTTGATTCCTTGCAAAGCCTACATCCTGCACTGCTGACATCCTGGACCCCCTCACCCACAAGAAGGCCCTATAACCCTAAACCCTTATGAACCGGGTGCCTGACAGGCTTTATGAACTTCGTCGACCATCGGGCAAGCGCCTGCGTCGGAGCCAATGACGCTCGAAACATGTCCCGAAGGGTCCATGTACCTATGGATTTGCAACTATGATCGTATATATGCAAAAAGAGCTGGCATGCATACATGCATACGCGTATATGTGCATACACACATACATGCATGCGTGCATGCATATATACAGAAACACATGCATACATACATACATGCATGCATGCTTGCATGCATGCATGCCTGCATGCATGGCTCTTGTCTAGGGCTTATAGTTGACGGCTAACTGCTAATTACACGTCGCACGACTATCCAAAGCCAGATGCGGAATTACAGCTCTGGGCCCTCCAGCCATCTGAATCCTTAACCCTATGGCCTTACAGACCCCAAACCCTGAAACCGAAAGCCTTTTAAAGCCCAATCCCCTTTGGTTAGTAGGGAATGGAGGAATGGTAATAATAGTAGCTACAATCCATTCTAGACCCCCTTAAAGGGAACCCTACCATTCCCTACTAACCAAGGGTAAGATGAAGCCTTCGCAGCGGCATCGGCCCCAGCTGCCTGCGGTTGCCCGGCGCCGGTACCGGCACCTCCCAGCCGGCGGAAAGCTTCGAAGATCTCGAAGCAAACTACTTGGAAGGGCAGGGGACTTAGTAAGTAGGTTATAAGTAGAGTTATGAGTACCCTAAATGGAGTTACCCCAATTATAACCCTACTTATAAGCTACTTACTAAGTCCCCTGCCCCTCCAAGTATGCGACAAAGTTCTGGGTGCTGAGTCGGCTGTTGTGTGAGGGGGAGCCCTGAAACCTAAACCGATTCCTAGCATTCCTTAGTCCTTGATGCAAGAAACGTGCGGTGCTGGAGATATATCCTTAAGCATAAACCTTTGAACCTGTAACCGTAAACTCTGAACATTCAGCCCTGGAATCAACAATAGTCTCTTAGATCAGCCCAAAACCCTAAACACTGAACACAGTGTCTCAAAGACTGGTGGTTCAGAGTTCGGGCTTTGGCTTTGGCTGCTCGGGGCAAATATAGGGGCATGATCAAACAGAACAGGGTTTTCGGGATCCATTAGGGATATAAATGTATAGCACAATAGCGCCCATAAGCAAATGCTGTTACTAGTCCTTCCCACCCCCTACCGTGTCCTCATAGTGCTTCAGATGATAGGTTTGGGCACAGACAGACTGTGAAACGCCTAGACCCTGGACCCTACACCTTAACTTCTCGATCCATACACCCTACATCCGACGCGTTAAACAACAGACATATGTCCATAGAGGGAGAGAGATCTAGAGCGAGAGAGAGAGAGAAAGAGTAGTCTCAAAACCCCTAAACCCTCATTCAATTCATCGTCTTCCCATACTTGGCATTCGGTCGGTTTGGGGGTTATGGTTTTACGATTTAGGTTACAGATTAGGAATCAGCTGCACCATCGGGCATGAGGGCTCGGAGGTGAAGGATTCAGCATGAGGTGGGGTCTGGAACCGTCACGAAGCATGTTTCTGCCTTGCTGAATGCGTGAAGCAGTAGATTTGGCAAGAAACGTGATGGCGAGGATGGCAGTGATAGAAAGCCTCACCATGGCTTCTGGCAGAGGATATGCGCTAGTGGGTGTTAGGGCACATCCTCCTGAGCCAGCTGCAGCAAAGCACGCGCAGGGGGCAACTCGGGTTTCGGATTGCGGCGCGGGCATCGACGCTTGGAGAGGTCTCTTCCAAAAGGGTTGCAAGCTTAGAGGAGTTCTGGGTCTTTGACAAATGTCCTCTTTAGAGTGCAACTCCGGGAGCCGACTATACGGACCTGGACCTTGACTTCTGCTCGTGGACAGGTCCTAAACCCTAAACCCTAAACAACGAAAACATCTTGTAGCAGCATCAGCCTCATCGCTGCCAAGATCGTCATCAGCAGCAGCAGCAGCAGCAGTAACAGCAGCATCATCATCGCCATCATCAAAATCGTCGCCGTCGCCATCATCGTCATCATCAACAACATCATCCTCGTCATCAACAGCAACAGCATCATCATCACCACCAACATCACACAGGGAACAGAACCCAGCACATCGCAACACACACACACACACGCAACACGGCAGCGAGCAGGATAGCTATCAGACTATCCGTAGCAGTAACAAAACTGACAATACGGACATAGATGGACAAGAATCCCCAACAATGCTAATGAATCTGCTAGGGCTAGAACAATCTTTGGGCTTAGGCGTCGTTTGGTGCTGGATCGGCAACCAGAACGAACCAAAGGTGGAAAACCATGTCTACTCGTTGAGGACCATAGCTTCCCACGACCCTGAAAATCGATCATCGAGCTCCTACAGCGTGATTCACTGGGCTTTTAAGTAACCAGGGAGTAAATGTATAAAATATCATTTCATAAGGGTTCCTTTGAGAAGAAAGTATTAAAGTATGGTACTTCAAATCCCACTTCAACATGTACGATGGACACATAGACGATGCTGTCCAGGCTCGAACCTCGCATGCGTTATGTCTTAGGTCCATGTCCGAACTCCGATCCCCAAAATCGTCGAGGGTTCAGGGTTAGGGGGGTTTAGGGTTTAGGGGGGTTTAGGGTTTAGGGGGGTTTAGGGTTTAGGGCGGTTTAGGGTTTAGGGCGGTTTAGGGTTTAGGGGGGTTTAGGGTTTAGGGGGGTTTAGGGTTTAGGGCGGTTTAGGGTTTAGGGCGGTTTAGGGTTTAGGGCGGTTTAGGGTTTAGGGGGGTTTAGGGTTTAGGGCGGTTTAGGGTTTAGGGGGGTTTAGGGTTTAGGGCGGTTTAGGGTTTAGGGTCTAGTGTTTAACACTAAACCCTCCAAAACCTACTTCTGAAGGCAAACCCACACCCCTGCGAGGTCGCCAAGGAGTTCGGCTGTACAACCTAACACCATGGAAGGCCTGTATGGGAGTTTCCAAAATTAGGGGTACCTTCTTTGGGAGGATCCTACTATTTAGGGTACTATATTAGGGTCCCCTATTTTCGGAAACTCCTGTATCGGACCTAAGCATTCGACAGACGCACACCCACACATCGACACACCAACCCAAACAGACCCTAACAGACACTAAAACACACAAACACAAACACACTCGCGCAGGCACGCGCACACACACACACACAGACACACTAACTAGCAAACAACACAGGCATCTTCAGGAAAGGTTTAGGGCCAGTCTGGGGTTTGGGTTCAGGGTTTAGGGTTAAAGTTTAGGGCCGTTTACGGTTTGAACAAATGCCCTTGAAGAACCTCCACTACAAGAAACAAGCTCCGCTCAAGCCCAAAACCCTCTCGTCCGGCAACAAAGGACTGTGCGTGACACGTATTGAGACTGACAACGAGGGAATAATCAAAAGATCAATCTTTACAATTACAGTAAACACAGTAGCAACAGGAACGACTTTAGGATTTAGGGTTTAGGGTTTAGGGTAATACGGTATGACAATAACAACGATAGTCATCATGGCGAAGTCAGGATTGTAAACACCCAAAGGCCCCAAAATAGTTCCCTTGGGTATTCCCAAAAAGGAACTACTTTGGGGCCTCTGAGCAGTGATCATGAGTAAACCAAGAATAACACTGTTACTAACAGAGCAATAGCGAATATGGCCAAAGCCAAAATCTTTAACCCTAATTTCGTAACCCTACACCCCGTTTTGGCAACACCCTAAACCCTAATCCCCTAAACCCTAAACCCCTAAAACCTAAGCTCTAAACCTCAATCAAGACGGCCTAAACTCGGCCCCCACTTCGCACAGCGCGCCGCTGCCACGGCCACCGCCCGGTGGTCGCGGCTGGATGAGTCAGGCCTGGGTGTATGGTTTGGGGCTTATAGGGTTTAGGGTTTCCGGGTTTGAGGTTTGGTGGGATTTAGGGTTTAGGGCTTGGGGTTTAGACGCTTTAGGGTTTAGGGTTTGGGGCTCATACTTTTTTTGTGTAAAGTGCATTGGCCTCTTTCTCCTGCTGCCGAAGTGGGTCTAGAGGGTTTAGGGATCAGTCAGGCCCGCCATCGACTTGACTTTGTGCTTCACTCTGTCTAACTATCAGTATAGGTGGGCTTGAATATGTCCAACATTTTTTTTATTTTTTTTTTTTGGGGGGGGGGGTATATGTAACTAGACTTATAACAAGAGGTACTCTAAGGAATAGTATTGAGCTTCTATATTACTTGTTGCTACACTCGGGTTCTGAAGAGGGGGTGGGAGGAGGGGGCGGTATTTGTTGCATTCAAAGCAACTTCATTTACTACTTAAGGCTTGATTCGGGATGTATCGGAGCTGGGGTCTTGCGGGTCAGAGTTTAGGATTACATTCGCTGCCACAGCTGATGCATCTTGACAAGACTGAAGGAACGCTAAATCCCGGATCCCAACAAATACTGTATACCTTAATCCCAAATAACCTACCCACTCTATTATAAGGAATATATATATACATATATATATATATATATATATATATGTATGTGTGTATATATATATATGGGAGTTTCCGAAAATTTGGGGTACCTTATCTTGCGGTCCGTATAATGAGGATCCTACTATTTAGGGTACTATATTAGGGTCCCCTACTTTGGGAAACTCCCATATAAAGAAGCCAGAAGGAGGAACCCTGGCGCTGTACTTCAGGTTGCTTAAGGTCTAGGTGCCGTATGGGGCTTGAATTGATAAATGGAAGAGGGTCTCTTGGGCCCATTGTACTCTAATTATAACAACATGGTATTAGTAATTATTGTAAACCCCAAACCCCTGACCTTAACCCTACATAAGGCATCTTGAACATCACGGTTGGAACCCTATCGCAGCTTTTGAAAAGCACCTGGGGAGCTCGGAGGCAGCCGGGCGAGGGGATGTTGAGGCCGAGAGTGCTGGCAGCCAATGTAGGGGCCGTATTGATTTGACTAGGGTTTGGGGGTATATGATACCATAATCATCATCGTAATTAAAGAATCCCTAAGAAAAATACTGGCAACTCCAAGTGCTCCCTCCTTAAAGTACAGACCTCAAGATCCGGCCCTCAACAGCTTCTCCCGAGGTCAAAGCAAGAGGCGCAAAACGGATTCCCATCGCTCAGGGGAGACGGCGTCCATGGCCTTCGGCGGCTCGACAATCCGATAAACCCAAACCCGCAGCCCGGAGCTTTCCGACCTCTAGAAAACCCCCAAAACCGGGCCGAAAGCCAGAAACCTACCAAGAATCCAGAACCTTCAAGGGGTAAATTCGATGTTGCCTTTGTTTTGGGTTCAGGGTTTAGTGGCAGGGTGCATGCAATAAAAGGGTTCATTATGATGGGAACTTTATATAAGGCCTAAGTAGATACTGTATCGGTACATGGAGCCTCGGGGAAGCTGATATAGGGGCCTTACGTACAGGGACTCTCTAAACCCCACGGGGTCGCCATTAAACCAGAAAGCACTCAACCCTAAACCCTGAACCCCTACATCCTTTCTTCCCTCTAGGGCCTAGACCTTAATCCCCATACACCTTATCCCCAAAGCCTATAAACCCTACACCGTGAACCGGAAACCCTAATCCCCAAACCCTATACCCTGGTAATCCCTCAACCCTAAACCCTAATCCCTAAACCATAATACCTAAACCCTATACCCTGGTAATCCCTTAACCCTAATCCCTAAACCCTAACCCCTAAATCCTATACCCTGGTAATCCCTAAACCCTAAACCCCAATCCCTAAACCCTAATACCCTGGTAACCCAGACCTTCCAAAATCCCTTAATTAAGGAATATCCCTCAAATTATAGTAGGATCCTTAATATGATTTATGGTATATTCCTTAATTAAGGGATTTTGGAAGGTCTGGGAATCCCTAAACCCCAGAGCCTCTGACTGGGAGCCGCACGCACGTCCGAAGAATTGTGCTGGGCTGAACCGCTGAAGCCTCAAAGAAGGCTTTCTTTTTGGATTTAGGGTTTAGGGTTTAAGGCGTCTCGGCTCAGATAACGCATTGGGTGGTCTCCGCGATTCCGCCCTTTTGCTTATTAGGTACCAGACCCTAGCGATCCCCTGCTCTGCGGCCATCGCGAACGCCTTCGGTCTGGAGACCTGAGGCACGGTGCTTCGGCGCCTGGGACTGGGCTCCCTCGGTAGCTGCCTCTGCATAGGCCTACCTTGCCTTTTACCGTGGGTGGCGCCACGTATTCTGGGCTTTTTCTGCGGATTTGCCCCCGCCCGCTGACGCTGCAGTTCACTCTGCCGTCAGCCTCCAACAGCCTGCGGTGCTGATTGGCCCTTTGCTGCGCGGCCGGCCACCGCTTTTCCGTTGCTGCAGTTCACTCTGCCAACGGGGCTACATCTGGTTGTCTATGGTAAGTGGGAGGATTTTCTGGCCTCTGTACCCGCTCCTGCTCATTGGGATCGGGCTTATCTGGATTGGACAGCCTCCTCACGATCCCCAGGTTCCAAGAACCCGGCTGGCACAGGAGGAGACGCAGACAGCGTCTTCACGCCCGCCTCCGTTTGCACGGGGGTCGTGGAACGTTGAAGGACGTTCACCTGCTCCGGCAACACCACGGATCGATGCCACCAAAGGGGGCCCCACAGAGAGACAAAACCCGAGGCAAAGGGGACAGCAAAGGGAGCCGGCCGGAGGGTCCCTTGCCGACTACGTCAACTGTTCAGCTGGGATTTCCGCAGGAGGTGATTGCGGCTCTACAGTCTATTCGCGACAGGTCCACGTCGGACCTGCGCCTAGACGACTTTACCGTGGACGAGGACCTAACTCTTATCCAAGCAGCCAACCTCCAAGCGTCTGCAGTGGCTCGCGCGACCAAGCGCCTCGAAGCAAATGCGAAAGCCAAGCTGGGGCTTCAGACAGTACTTCCAGCATGGTTGGAAAAGGTGGGACGCCATCTGGCGGCCATCCCACGCCAGATCAATGGTGTCGGGGCCAAGATCGATGCGGACATTCAAGAAGCCATAATGGCCCTGGACACGGCATCACAAGGGCTGGTGGCAGGGCAAGCGGCGGCTCTGAGACAGCAGGCGACGGAGGTGCTCGGGCCAGCGATTCCTGCTGTGGTCGGGCACGAAGTCCTCCGACTAGCTGCGGAGTTGCGCGCGGCTGGTGCGGTTACCCCGCCGGCATCAAGTATGCATACCACGCTCCCTCTCTTCGGGAGTGCAGAAGACAGCATGCTGGTGGAGCAAGGCAGCTTTGTTTCTGCCCCTGCCAGTTCGCTCCCATCCCTGGATCCTTCGGTACGCGGTCCGGGCGCTCTGGACATGTCGGCCCCGGTTGGCACAGGCCTGGGCAGGAGATGGGGCCAAAAGAGGATGACGAACCCGGTCTCGACCAGGCCTTCCAAGAGCCCCCGCAAGACTGGCAAGATTGCCTCAGATGGCCACACGGAGATCCTGCGCGAGGCGGATATACAGTCACCCTGGCTATCGACGGCCACGGGCAGGTCGCCTACTATGATCAAGCCTGCGGCGATGTTCAAAGCAGACGAGGCTGGCGGCCACGACCCAGGTGCCGCCTCAGGACCCCTGGAGGCGGAGGCAGTCCCGCCTGGCCTCCTGGACAGCCCTACGTCGGTTAATAACCGATGGGACATTTTGCAACGCGTTACGTCGGTTAATTAACCGCTGGGACGTGGTATTAACCGCTGGGATGCTAAATTAACCGCTGGGATATCAAATAACCGCTGGGATGTGGAATTAACCGCTGGGATTTTGAATTAACCGCTGGGATTAACCGCTGGGGCAATTAACCGCTGGGATTAACCGCTGGGAGAAATAACCGCTGGAATTCAATTAACCGCTGGGATTAACCGCTGGGATTAACCGCTGGGAGAAATAACTGCTGGGATTAACCGCTGGGACAATATACGCTGGGAGTAACTGATCGAGAAGCCCTATATATAGCCGAGCCGAGCTCCGAAAGCCAGGGCAGGTTTGGCAGCATTGAGCGCCGCCTGCCAGAATAACCGCGGGACCCCATCGTAGACTGCGGAAGCTGAAGCCCGGAAGCACCGAGAGCCTCCCAAGCACCGAGAGCCTTAGCACCGAGAGCTTTAGCACCGAAAGCCTTAGCACCGAAAGCCCTAGCACCGAGAGCCTTGGCACCGAGAGCCTTAAGCACCGAGAGCCCTAGCACCGAGAGCCTCCCAAGCACCGAGAGCCTTAGCACCGAGAGCCTTAGCACCGAAAGCCTTAGCACCGAGAGCCTTGGCACCGAGAGCCTTGGCACCGAGAGCCTTGAGCACCGAGAGCCTTAGCACCGAGAGCCTTAAGCACCGAGAGCCCTAGCACCGAGAGCCTTAGCACCGAGAGCCTCCGAAGCCTTGTGTTGCGAGTGCTTGGCTTGGGTCGGTTGAGTGTTGCAGCGTGTACGTTTTGCGCGTGCACGAGTGTACAGCTAATTAACTGCTTGTTTTCAGTCGGTCGGTCGGTTGGTTGATTGCTTGAAGGCTTGCTGTGCTTGTTCACTTGGTCGGTTGTTGTGCTTGCATGCTTGGTTGCGACTCATGGCTTGGCGTGCTTGTTCGTTTGGTCGATCGGGTGCCTAGTTGCTTTGATTGGCCTGGCTTGTTGGTTGTGCGAAGCTGTATATAGATCATTTGAAGCCGTAGGTCTGTCGAGTCTGTACAGAAGTCCCGCAATATGCCGCAGCTGCGAAGAGCGTTGAAGGCCGTAGGCACTCTGCCTCGCTAAATCCCACCCGTGCGTATCTCAGAGCGTGGGAGAATAAGTCAGATGTGGCTTAATTCCTGGAGCATTCTACTCTAGGCCTCAAGATGGGCGAACAATCCGCGGCGGTCCCAGAGCTGACTGGTGAGGTGGTCAGTGATAATTCCTGGAGTACCGACACACTGAGTGTGGTGGGTAGGCATGCGCACAGCATGCAGCTTCAAATCTTCAGGATCTCCTTGCGCACTAATTGGCTTTTGGACTCAATCATGGAGCGTCTGTCAGTTTTGGAGGATCGGGTGCTGCTCGCCCGGTGCTTCAACTTTTGGAAGTCCAACAACGTAGTTCAGGTTGCCCGTAGTGCAACTTGAGTGTGTGAGCATGCTCCAACCCCTCGGCATTCGCTAAAGAAACAGGTCCGTTGTGCTTACAGGACAGAGGCGAAGCGTGTTTACATGGCTGAAGCTTGTTTTTGATCAAACGAGGTCGCCAAGCGACACCATCCCCTGCGAGAGGGCAACCTATCCAGCCCGCACAAACCTCAACATTCTACATGGTCTCTGGAAGTCACGTGTCTATATCGGCCGGGAATTCAGGGGCCAGATACATTTAGAATATATTAGAATACTCCAAGGTTACTGGTAACAGTACAGTCGGTGTAGGGTCCTCGCCCAAGGGCTCGAGGACCCGAAGCCACATTTAGAATATATTAGAATACTCCAAGGTTACTGGTAACAGTACAGTCGGTGTAGGGTCCTCGCCCAAGGGCTCGAGGACCCGAAGCCACTGATATAATATTTTGGCTCGCCGTGGGCCGCCTCTGCCATGTGCTTCTTTTAGCTGAGCATTTCAGGGTGAGTGCCCCCGGCCTGTGTACACTCACAATGATTAGCGATCCGTACGGCTTTGGTGGCCGCAGGTACGCACGACCTCGAGCGAGGCCAAGCGCAGCGGAGTGCCGCCAAGGACATCGCCATTGCTTGGGGTCGGGGTCCGGGGTTTGACCGGGCTTTTGCGGGTTTTGGCCGTTTGCTCCTGCTCCTTTGGGGTTCAGGTCCTCAACATTGGACGGTTTTTGTGCGCATGGAGCTCTTGCTGCAGTTTTCCAGCGGCAGCAGAAGATTGCAACATGGGCGTGAGCAGCTAGCAGCATCACAACTTTTCTCAGGCAATGCTTCCGATTCAAAACCGGAGGTGCAGGCAAGGCACTGCACCTCCCGCGCCTGCGCCTGATGGAGCGCTGACGGCGTCGCGATCCGGCGGCTCTTCGAACTCGATGGGTTCGATTGGCTTCCTGATGCCGTGCCTCCGCGAAATTTATAACGCTTAGGCTAGGCCCCTCCTTTTCGTGCAGGAGCATCTAGGGAACTTTCGTTGCACCCTGATGTTCCTCAAACGTTAACAAGCCCAGGTTAACACCGCCATCGTTGACGGGCGCGGCTTGCCTAAACCCAAAACCCAATACCCTCATATATTTCCGAAAAACCCTAAACCCTCAAACCCTCAAACCCTAAACCGAGTGCTCTCAGGTTTGGCAGATGCAAAATGGAAGATGGATTAAGGTCGGCCCTGGCCGGTGCCTTTGCGAAATTAAATTAACCTGAAACCCCTTATAACCATACTTGCCGAACCCAAGGACGCTGGGCATGGCAGCAGAGGGTGGAGGAGGATTTTTTGGCACTGGGCAGTGCCTTTGCGAAAATTGCGAGTGTAAACCCTTCAGCCATAATGCGATCACCCGCCCAGGACACCATCCTCCATGGGTTCCTCGGGACAAGGCAATGGGCAGTGCTTTGGCGAAGTTCTTGATATTGCACGCCTTAACCAAGCGTTAATGCCCGACACTAAGGACAACATCCTCCCTGGGTTCCGTGGGCCCCGGAGTCATGGTGCCGTGCCTCTGCGAAATTAAATTAACTTGAAACCCCTTATAACCATACTTGCCGAACCCAAGGACGCTGGGCATGGCAAGGGGTGGACGAGGAGCCTATGGCACTGGGCAGTGCCTTTGCGAAAATTGCGAGCGTAAACCCTTCAGCCATAATGCGATCACCCGCCCAGGACAACATCCTCCATGGGTTCATCGGGACATGGCAATGGGCAGTGCTTTGGCGAAGTTCTTGATATTGCACGCCTTAACCAAGCGTTAATGCCCGACACTAAGGACACCCTTAAGGACACCATCCTCCCGGGGTTCCGTGTGCTTCGGAGTCATGGCGCCGTGCCTCCGCGAAATTAGCGAACTTCATGCATAGCCTCTTTCTGTCCCCATACTTCCTCGCCAGTTCAAATACTCCATCATCGATCATGTGGCCCTACGCTCCGCCGGGGGGTGAAACTCCGCCCTGGTCGATGATGGATGTCTTGTCGCTTGGCTCTGTCTCGATCGTTCTCTCTACGTGCCCCGGGCCTTCAACCCTAAGGGGTCCGGCCCAGCCAACGACACCACCGCCCGAAGCTTTCTTTCGGCTTCTTGGCAAAATTTATCACTCGCTTTCCTGATCTCTCTCTCTCTCTCTCTCTCTTGAACTCAATGGCTCTCTCTGTCTATGGTGAAGCCGAGGACGCCCCTTTCTATGCAAAGGCGGCCGGTGGTTATCGATGTGACGACGCCGCCAAATGGGACGTTTATCCCGATAACCCCGTCGGACCTGGGCACGCCGCCGTTCCAGCAGCTTGGCTTTTTTTTTTTAGGGTATAGCTGTTAACTTCCATCATGCAGCCAAGGAGGCCGCCAAATGGGACGTTTATCCCGATAACCCCGTCTGACCTGGGCACGCCGCCGTTCCAGCAGCTTGGCTTTTTTTTTAGGGTATAGCTGTTAACTTCCATCATGCAGCCAAGGTCCATGACCTTGACGCCGCCGGGGACGCCCCCATTGTTCCAGCCGCTTGGCGTGTAAATTCCGTATCACCCCAGCTAAACCCGTTAACTTCCATCATGCAGCCAAGGGCCCTAACCTTGACGCCGCCGGGGACGCCCCCATGGTTGCGCACGCAGCCGCTTGGCGTGTAAATTCCGTATCACCCCAGCTCTTCCATCATGCAGCCAAGCGCCCTAACCTTGACGCCGCCGGGGACGCCCCCATGGTTGCGCACGCAGCCGCTTGGCGTGTAAATTCCGTATCACCCCAGCTCTTCCATCATGCAGCCAAGGGCCCTAACCTTGACGCCGCCGGGGACGCCCCCATGGTTGCGCACGCAGCCGCTTGGCGTGTAAATTCCGTATCACCCCAGCTAAATACTAAACCCTTGAACCTTAAACCGAGGATGCAGCACGTCGGCTTGCCGTATCCTCTGTCGGCACAGGGCATCCCGCTTGTCCAAAACCAAGCTCGAAACCCCCTAACCCAAAGCCCGAAAACCAGCCAAGGCAAACCTCGCCGACGTCGCAGCCGGGCGCCACGCAGTCGCTGGGAACAAAAATATACTCACTACTACTACTGCTGCTGCTACTACTACTACAACAACTACTACTACTACTACTACTACTAGCCGAGGACCCCGGCCACGGATGGCACCGGTGGGTCGCTTGGAACAAATATACTGTGCCACTGCTACTGCTACTTCTACTACTACTACTACAACGACGACAGCCGAGGACCCCCATGGCCATGGCGACCTCGCCCTCGGCGGCCCGATCGCCGCCGACTAAAAAGAACAGGGTGATGTAGATGTTCGGCCTAGCGCAGACTTGGGAAAAAAAAGCTGCCAACTGCTGACGCTTGAACCTGGCATGCTCGTGTTTGCTTCTTGTTGTTGCTGCCTGCATGGAGAAAGGATCCGGCGGCTTTGAAATTGGAGCCAGGATCTCAGTAGTGCCTTTTGTTGACTTCGCTTAGTCGGTTGGTCGGGATCCTTGAAGTCCTTGCTTGGTCGGTTGGTCGGGATCCTTGAAGTCCTTGCTTGGTCGATTGGTTGGGATCCTTGAAGTCCTTGCTTGGTCGGTTGGTCGGGATCCTTCAAAGTCACTTGGATTCGGTTGCTTGCACTTATGATGAAACATGCAACAGCTTGGGCTCAAGCTGTGTGCGGCACCTCACTGACCAAGTTCATCCAATCAGCCAGGCCTGGGCATGGACGGGCGACTCAAGCTCCTGAAGTGCAATCGTGATGGATCCGTGGGAAGACACTGGTCCGAGGATTGGTCAATGGTTTTCCGTGTAGGGTGGACGCGTGTCCGGGACACGTGGTGGACGATGCTCCCTACGATACTGGAGGATGAGGAATTGGGCGCGCAGTATGACAAGCTTGGGATGAAGCGAGTCTTCGTACCTCTTAGGTGTGCCAAGTACACCACGAAGAAGCAGAGGACAGATTATGAAAAGGTTGGAAGAAAGCGGCCCCATGCGGGAGCCGAAGGAGAGCCATGTAGGATACTGCAGCAAACGGCCCCACTGCAGGGAGCCGAGCGTAAATACGTGGCCGTATAGTGATCTAATATGTTGCCCGAGAGGAAATTGAAAGATTCCTGCTGGAAGCTTCCGTGTACAGTCTAACAACAAACCTCCAAAAGGGACGGTTGTTTCATGGTAGGCCACTTTCAAAGGGATATGGGGTTTAGTAGGGAGTAGGGTTCGCATAACATCAGGGTCTTTTAAAGTTGGCCTCCCATCATCGTTGGACTCTTTTGCCTTGAACAAAGACTTTCAGTGTGCTACAATAGCAGCTACTCGGTGCGGCTGCGATTCGAAGAAATCAGGCTCGATCCAAAACATCAACTGTTGCGTGCCCTGCTCTTGGTTAATGTTGCGGCCTTGCGCTGAGATCTTGTTGACGATGCTGTTGGCTGAATGTGCAACTCTGATGGCTGCATGCGCATTGACGTTTCAGCACTATGTTGTTATCTGTTGCCAGGTGATCGAAGTCATGAGCCGCAAAAGACGACTGACTGCAGGCCGGCCCGCAAGCCCTTAGCCAGAGCAGTGCAATGCAGCTGACGAGTTTGTGCAGAAGCTTTGTCGCTTGGTGGCTTGGGGTGCTTTGCTGCTGATGCGCAGCCCCCAGTGCTCAAACGATGCAGGGCTAGATTTGTTCATGTCCGCATATTGTTGCATCGGATATAGCATGAGGTCATTGCGAGGTGCAGATAAACTGCCGTACGCATCTTCAAGTTATAAGCAGCTGCAACGACGGTAAATAACAACGCAGATGGTGCGACCGAAAGAGCGGTGCCTGTCCGATGAGGAAATGGACGAATTGTCGAAGAGTATGAATATGCCATACACAGTGCAGCTGAGCATTCAACACGGCAAGGTCGCAGATGTCTTTGGGCATTGTACCGGCCGGGCTGTTTCGAAAGAGTATTTGCAGGAATTCCTTTGGTTGCTTGAACCGTTGGTGGTATTCCACCCTCTTGCTGCATTTGCCACCGACTCCCTTTGGAAGCTCTTGCAGAAGCTTCTGCAAGACAAAAGTCCGGTGCCGGTCCCAGAAGTCCTCGCCTTCGACCTGCGACACCTCCTCGGATGCTTGAAGAAAGTCAAGCGGCAGCTCCGCAGCGAGTGCAAGCGTACTGGCAAGGATCCGGAGAATTGGCATTGCAAGGATAGCCTCGATCCTGCTCTGAAGAAGGTCCTGCAAATCATCGAGATGCCCAGCACGACTTCAGATGAGCTGGATCGTGAAGCTTCGGATGATGATGAAATGCCAGAAGAGCCTTTGCTCTTCTTTGCAAACGGGGCCGATCAGGCGGCAAAGCGGGTAAAAACCGAAGCCGAGGATCCCGCGAGTGCTGCTGGGGCCAAGCAGGTGGAAAAATCGACAAATGCCAAAGCCGAGGATTCCACGAGTGCTGCTGGGTCCAAGCAGGTGGAAAAGTCGATAAATGCCAAAGCCGAGGATTCCAGGAGTGTTGCTGAAGCCATCTCTGAGAAGAGGCGCGGGCAGCATATGCATGGAAAAGAACATGTCAAGCAAGCCTGGTTTAAACCCCTGGCATCTTTTGTTACTTTGCTTGCCCAGGAGGAAGATTCTGCAAAACCTCCAAAGCGGCACCATAGAAATCCTGGACGACGATACTCCGCTTGCAGCTTTCGTGCCTTGTACGCATATAGCGCGCAAGTGTCTGCATAATGGTTGAGGCGTTGAATTCATGGCTAGGATTGCATCGATCCATCTACTAATACATGTCTGCTTGCATCGTTCACATATGCCACCGGTGCTGCCAATCAAGGTCCCTAATTCCTCAGCTAGAACGGAAGGCTCTGCGGCAAGTTCCAGCGCCCCTTCGAAATCCAGCTCCCGCGACCCGGATGTTTCCCGGGAAAAGGTGCCTTTGGCTAGCTTTAAAACCTTGCTTTCCATGTTGTCGAAATACTGTGCTGGTGCTAAGATTGTGTTTTCGTGAAAGCATGGGTTCACATTAGCTGCAGGCATACACACCAGAGCCACCGTACGTGGCTGCCGCCTTGCTCAATCATGCCTTGCATGGATCTGCTTCCTCTATCCCCGCTGCAGCCCCACCGCCCAAGGACATTGGGAACGATTTGCGTGAACATGCTCCTGCTCATGTCACTCAAGCCGATCAGCAGAAGCTGGCGGCTCAAAAAAGAGCGGAGGCCGCTGCAAAGGGCAAGGCAAAAGCGAAGGACAAAGCGAAGCAGGCGAGATTCATTTGGGGCATCGGTCTTTGAACCAGCCTAGCTATGACTTCTCGTCAGGTGTACGCTCTGAAGAAGAACACCCGGCCGGCTAACGACGGTACCAAGAATGTGCAGTGGGCCGTGATGCGGAGAACGGAGGCCCCTTGGACTTGGCTGGTTCAATCTCTGTCCGTGTTGCATCCGCTGCAGGGTACCAAAGAAAAGCAGCTCTTTCAGACAAAGGACAGAACTTTGCCGGTTCATGCATCTCACGTGCCAATATGCAAGCTTTGCCTGGAACTCCAGGACATGGATATCTCCACGCAAATCATGCAACAGCTCAACGATAAGAAAATCACGGAGGAGGAAGCAGTCTCGAAATCACATGCCTGGAAAGTCTCCGGAGCTCTGCCTTGAAATCCGATGACTGAGCAAGCGGCCCCTGTGCTGGAGCCGGCCTTCCAGATCGGTATATGAACCGGGCCGACATCGCAATGGTGTTTCGATACGTTACTTCTGAGCTACGGTCAAAATCGTCCTTTGCTTGCTCCACTATGTCCGTGCTTACATGTGTTCTGCAGCCAGCGTCTGTGCAGGTCGAGATGCCGAACTTGCCTCCGGCTCCCTGGCTGCTGCGCCATCGGCCCCCGAGTGACCCATTGTTAGTGTGTCGTTTTCAATTCAGTGTTGACAGACGCACACTTCCGCAATGTTCATTATGCTCAATGCAGCTTGTGTGGATATCTGTGCATGGACAATGCCGTATGTGCCCAACGTTGGAAGCCTGTCCCGCTTCTTGGAGAAGCTGGATGTGCTGCAGCTTCGAGAGCTGCACGGGTTGCTCCACCTTGGCATTCCATGGGTCGATCACTTAGCTGCCATCCGTGTGATTCGGATAGATACTTCTGCATTGGAAAGTCGTACTGCCTCAGGTCATCCTTGAAATGACCTTATACCTACTCATCCTGCAAAACATGGAGAATGGGCTCATTCAGGCTCTCGATGGCTGAGTGTCTGTAGATCTTTCTTTCATGTGTGTGCCGATTGCCTTCTGCAGGACCTCCCAGGTTGCTTGCAGTGTGTGGAATTCTTTGCTGGTGTGGCGTCCATAGCTACGGCCTTCTCTGCCCAGGGATACAACGCCAAGGCAATGGACTTCAATCGTTGCCTGTAATTTCAAGACGCATGATCAACTGTGCCACGCAGCTGATCCTCTTGCTGCTGATGTAGTTTGGCCACTCAGGTTCTCAAATGCATGATATGCTCCACCCTCCCGGCATCGTTCTCTGCTTTGCTTCCATCCTGGCTCTGGAGCCAGGAGGTTTGGCGCACTTTGCCACAGTCTGCACCAGCTTTTGCTGGACCAACAGTGGAACGCATCAACGCACTAGTTTCAATCCTTTGGGCGACGAAAGTAAGGAGTATATACGTGAAGGCTCACAACTGGCAGAGATTACATCTGCTTTGATGCTTTTGGCCTGGTGCAAGGGTTGCTGGGTTACGCTGGGAAATCCAAGATGCAGCAAACTAGAGATCTACCCATCCATCCAAGCAGTGGTGCAATTCCTGCTTGACCGAGAAGCTGACGGCTTTGAAGGAACAGCCCTTCTCAGGCATCCCATTTGTTTGGGTGATTTCGGGGCTCCGTCCCAGAAGCCGGTTTGGCTTTATTCTACATACGACCTTATGTCCACCTTCAAGGAGGCGGCTCGAAACGGTTCGCCTCGCAGATCACGCAGTACCGATGACGGTGTAACGATCCGGTGTCCTGGTTGCAAGTGATTTTCTGGATGCGATGAACCATACTTGTTGACCTGCCCCAGAGGTACAAAAACGCGGTTGGACTGGAAAAGGTCCATGGAGGACCTGGCCTCAAAAAGAGTCAAGAATACCCAAAGAGGCAAGTGCTGCAACTCACCTACCTGATTATGCTTGTTGCTCAGTACTGCAACTAACGCCGATTCTGCATCCGCACAGGTTTGGTCAGGTCTTGGCTGGCTGGTGGGTGAGCCATCGTCGTGAAACGAGAAAGCAAGGGACACTCTTCATGTTAACTCCTGTGGTGTTATATCTGCATTGTGCAGTGAGTCCCGAACTGCTCTAGGATGAAGCGGCGAATCCAAGCTTGGAAAGCTAGTGGAGATCTATCTCCCCAGCAAATGAAGGCACATCCATCCACGCTTCCAGCGACCCTATCCTTTAGATTGCACGTCTGTGTCTGCAGGACCAGATCCTGGCACATGCGACAGACACAGCGCTGGACTTCGGTTTGGGCGGTGCTTTGCAGTGGTGCCGTTCTGGGCTAAGTGATGGCCTGTGACTGCTGTCGCATGGATTCGAAAAAGGTTTGTGAAAACAACATGGTTCCAGCCGCTCTACTATACGATCACTGCCGCAGCTGCTACCCGTGACTTACCCGTGACTTGAATAACCGCTGGGACTTATATAACTCTAGCGCTACCGTGACTACCCGTGACTACCCGTGACTTACCCGTGACTTGAATAACCGCTGGGACTTATATAGCTCTAGCGCTACCGTGACTACCCGTGACTACCCGTGACTTACCCGTGACTTGAATAACCGCTGGGACTTATATACCTCTAGCGCTACCGTGACTACCCGTGACTACCCGTGACTTACCCGTGACTTGAAAAACCGCTGGGACTTATATAGCTCTAGCGCTACCGTGACTACCCGTGACTACCCGTGACTTACCCGTGACTTGAATAACCGCTGGGACTTATATATCGCTACCGTGACTACCCGTGACTTACTCGTGACTTGAATAACCGCTGTGACTACTATAACATTACTAGTATTACTACTATACTGCTACTACTACTACTACTACTACTATACTACTACTACTACTACTACTACTCCTACTACTACTACTACTACTACTACTACTACTACTACTACTACTACTACTACTATATACTACTACTACTACTACTACTACTACTACTACTACTACTACTACTACTACTACTACTATACTACTACTACTACTACTATAATACTACTACTACTACCACTACTACTACTACTACTACTACTACTACTACTACTACTACTACTACTACTACTACTACTACTACTACTACTACTACTACTATACGACTACTACTACTACTACTACTACTACTACTACTACTATACTACTACTACTACTACTACTACTACTACTACTACTACTACTACTACTACTACTACTACTACTACTAGTACAGGTTTGCCGATCCTCCGGCCCCTAGCGCCAGGGGTGCCGTTCCTCCGGCCCTGCTCTTCTACTAGTACTAGCACTACGAAAACCTACGCAGTGTCACAACCATAACCGGACCATAACCACTATACGTACCGTCCTGGATGCCAGGACTGCATAACCGCTATATTTACCGTCCTGGATGCCAGGACTGCAAAGATCTACTTGCAAAACTGATAAACTATTTATGTGCTGTGTATGCAGAAGCTGAAGCCCCGAAAGCCCAAGCAGTGTTTGCAGAAGCTGAAGCCCCGAAAGCCCAAGCAGTGTTTGCAGAAGCTGAAGCCCCGAAAACCCAAGCAGTGTTTGCAGAAGCTGAAGCACCGAAAGCCAAGCAGTGTTTGCAGAAGCTGTAGTAGTAGGTGAAGGTTTGGCTGCTTTGCGCCACCCCTCCGGAGGCAGAGAACGGCCGTTGGC
Source organism: Symbiodinium sp. CCMP2592 (assembly GCA_905221615.1). NCBI lineage: Eukaryota > Dinophyceae > Suessiales > Symbiodiniaceae > Symbiodinium > Symbiodinium sp. CCMP2592. The sequence continues at coordinate 2,011,455 of CAJNDT010000557.1, read as the reverse complement.
ACCTCGCCACGCCACACAAATTCATTAACACCCTTTTCGTACGGCCAGAAGCTGAAGCACCGATTGCAGAAGCTGAATCACCGAAAGCCAGGCGGTGTTCGCAATGCTGCAGCCGGTGGTGCTCGAGATTTTGGATCCCTTGCCTCCAACACCATGAAGAAAGGCTTCTTGCTGCCGAAAAATGATGCGAAGACCGAGAAACCCAAGAAGACGCGGCCACCCGAGAAGACCGAAAAGGATGATGCTCTTCAACAGCCGGCGGTCTCGAGCTCAGCCGCCGCCGAGGTTCCGAAGATCTATACCCAACAAGAGATCAACCACTTCGTGAAGCAGCTGGAGACAATGAGACGTTGGGGAGGGGACGACTTCACCTATGTCACGGAATCGGGAGAAATCTTCGGCAAAGGAGATCTGGAAGAGATTGTTCGTCGCTATGGACGATAGATCGCTCTGTGCACCCGCGGCGGATGAAAATTGAATTTCCTGCCTTGGTTGGCTGCCCCAAGTTGCTCAAATGTATTGCTTTAGGTTGCTGCTCGCTTGGATCTTTGCATTCCGCTTTCTGTTGCTGCGTGTTGGTCAATGTCAGCATGGCAGCATCTTTTGTATTCAAGGTGTTTGGGAAGGGGCTCCCGTAGGCGGCCCTGGAATTCCAGGGCATGGCGAACGACCCCATGCGAGTGAAGCTGGAGCAGCTTGACGCTCTTTCGGGAGAAGCCGAGAACGACCCGGCGAAGTTCGGGCGGCTTCTGAACACCGCTATGAGGGCGGGGGCTGCTGCTGGCGGAGTGGCTGGGCAGGGCTTTTCGGACACCTTCCTGCAGGACCATTCGGGCTCAGGGAACTGGAAGAAAAGCAAACAAACATGCTGCCGCCTATCTAGGACACTCAGCAGACGGAGGCCACGATCGACGCGCAAGAGGAGCAGGACCTGATGAAAGAACTCGAGTCTCAGCTCTACGGCTGCGAGATGGACATCTCCTCCCAGGACTTCAATCCCGCCAAACCCATCCTGTTTCCGATACGCGCCATATCTGTTTCCAGGACGCCCAGCCGACCCAGTACGATCTGCCACCTGCTGACTTGCAGACAGAAGGACATCCATGACTCGCGTTTTGTTGCAGCTTCAGTGTGCACATGTTCTGGTTTGTTTCGATCACAGGTACAAAGGATGGCTTTCATGCCACGTTGGAGCATCTCATGCGTGAGGTCGGGCTCGAGGAACGCGAGGATGATGCGATCAGAAAATCTCCAAAGCGAGAGCTTGAAATTGATTTTGCCAGGGTCGCCAAGGAACTGGAGGATGAAACCATGTTGGCCAAGGAACATGAGGAAGCTGAGAAAGCCAGCAGAATGGCGAAGGAAAGGGAGGAAACTGAGAAAGCAAGGTTGGCCAAGGAAAAGGAAGAAGCTGAGAAAGTAAGCAAAATGATCAAGCAAATGGAGGAAGCTGAGAAAGGCAGGTTGGCCAAGGAAAGGGAGGAAGCCGAGAAAGCCATCAGAATGGCCAAGGAAATGGAGCAAGCCAAGCTGGCCAAGGAAAGGGAGGAAACTGAGAAAGCCAGGATGGCCAAGGAAATGGAGGAAGCCAAACTGGCCAAGGAAAGGGAGGAAGCTGAGAAAGTCAGGATGGCCAAGGAAATGGAGGAAGCCAAGCTGGCCAAGGAAAGGGAGGAAGCTGAGAAAGTCAGGATGGCCAAGGAAATGGAGGAAGCCAAGCTGGCCAAGGAAAGGGAGGAAGCTGAGAAAGCCAGGATGGCCAAGGAAAGGGAGGAAGCCGAGAAAGCCATCAGACTGGCGAAGGAAATGGAGGAAGCCAAGCTGGCCAAGGAAAGGGAGGAAACTGAGAAAGCCAGGATGGCCAAGGAAATGGAGGAAGCCAAGCTGGCCAAGGAAAGGGAGGAAGCGGAGAAAGCCAGGATGGCCAAGGAAAGGGAGGAAGCTGAGAATGCCAGGTTGGCCAAGGAAAGGGAACAGTTCAGGCTGGCAAGATTGGCCAAGGACAAGGAGGAGGCCGAACATATGAGATCGGCCAAGGACAAGGCCAAGGAAAAGGAAGACGCTGATAAAGCCAAGGTGGAGGCCGTGCGACTTGTAAGAAACTAAGAAACCTTAACCCCTAAACCATAAGTATAAACCCCATAACCTAGAACCTCAACATTAAACCCGAAGCCTTAACTCCCTAAATTTTATACAACCCTAAACCCCAAAGCCTAAATCCACAACTGTCAGGTCGACATGGCAACACAGGCAGCAAAAAAATACCAGGCTTTGCCAATGAACGCGACAAAGTTGCAAAAGCTACAGCTCTTGCAGGACATTATGGCTACTGGGGATGAGGGTTGCAAGCAGTTCTGCAAGGATGAGCTTGCAAAACTGATCAAGCCGAAGGCAGCAACGCCAGCTCCGGCCCCTACCAGTGATGCCGATCCTCCGGCCCCTACCACAACGGGTGCCGATCCTCCGGCCCCTACCACCAGGGGTGCCGATCCTCCGGCCGCTACCACCAGGGGTGCCGATCCTCCGGCCCCTACCACCAGGGGTGCCGTTCCTCCGGCCCCTAATGCCCCGACCTTTGATGATGTCAGTGCGAAGATGGGTTGGTCAAGTCCTACAACCCCACGCATGGTGGAGGCACCTGGTACGCCATCTCCTGCAA